>JAPZAG010000392.1:0-32950 GCA_027475135.1 Bactrocera correcta | reverse complement strand
CCATTTTCTTGTATATACACATTTTGCACTCGATATCGAAATGCCTCAAATCATTAGTTTAACATATTTAAGTTAATTAACCCTCTTTATCTTACTGAAGTCTACAAACGCCTTAACGGCATAATGGCAAAGCATTTAATTAACTCTCTCTGTCTTACTGAAGTCTACAAACGCCTTAACGGCATGACGGCAAAGCATTTAGAAGAATTCCGTAATCTTATATTTAGGTATAATGTCGATTTTCTTGCATATACTCATTTAGCAATCGATTTCGAAAATCTTCAAATCATTAGTGTAACATATTTAAGTTAATAAAGCTTCTTTAACGCACTGAAATTAACACAAAGCCATGGCGGCATAACGGCAGTTCATGTAGAAGAAATCCGTAATCTTATATTTAGGTATAAAGTCGATTTTCTTGTACATACACATTTAGCAATCGATATCGGAATGCCTCAAATCATTAGTTTAACATATTTAAGTTAATTAACTCCCTTTATCTTACTGAAGTCTACAAACGCCTTAACGGCATAACGGCAGTGGATTTAGAAGAATTATTTAATCTTATATTTAGGTATAAAGTCGATTTTCTTGTACATACACATTTAGCAATCGATATCGAAAGGCCTCAAATCATTAGTTTAACATATATAAGTTAATTAACCCTCTTTATCTTCCTGAAGTCTACAAACATCTTAACGGCATAACGGCAAAGCCTTTAGAAGAATTACGTAATCTTATATTTAGGTATAAGGTCGATTTTCTTTTATATACTCATTTAGCAATCGACATAGAAATGCTTCAAATCATTAGTTTAACATATTTAAGTTAATGAACCCTCTTTATCTTACTGAAGTCTACAAACGTTTTAACGGCATAACGGCAAAGCATTTAGAAGAATTACGTAATTTTATATTTAGGTATAAAGTCGATTTTCTTGTATATACACATTTAGCAATCGATATCGAAAGGCCTCAAATCATTAGTTTAACATATATAAGTTAATTAACCCTCTTTATCTTCCTGAAGTCTACAAACAACTTAACGGCATAACGGCAAAGCCTTTAGAAGAATTACGTAATCTTATATTTAGGAATAAGGTCGATTTTCTTTTATATACTCATTAAGCAATCGACATAGAAATGCTTCAAATCATTAGCTTAACGTATTTAAGTTAATGAACCCTCTTTATCTTACTGAAGTCTACAAACGTTTTAACGGCATAACGGCAAAGCATTTAGAAGAATTACGCAATCTTATATTTAGGCATAAAGTCGATTTTCTTGTATACACTCATTTAGCAATCGATATCGAAATGCTTCAAATCATTAGTTTGACATATTTAAGTTAACAAACCTACCTTAACGAACAGAAGTTAACACAAAGCCATGACAGCATAACGGCAGTGCATGTAGAAGAATTCCGTTATCATATATTGAGGTATAAAGTCGATTTTCTTGTATATACACATTTAGCAATCGATATCAAAATGCCTCAAGTCATTAGTTTAACATATTTAAGTTAATTAACCCCCTTTATCTTACTGAAGTCTACAAGCGCCTTAACGGCATAACGGCAAAGCATTTAGAAGAATTACGTAATCTTATATTTAGGTATAAAGTCGATTTTCTTGTATATACTCATTTAGCAATCGAAATCGAAATGCTTTAAATCATTAGTTTAACATATTAATTATAATTAACCCTCTTTATCTTACTGAAGTCTACAAACGCCTTAACGGCATAACGGCAAAGCATTCAGAAGAATATCGTAATCTTATACATATTTAGGTATAAAGTCCTTTTTCTTGTATATACTCATTTAGCAATCGAAATCGAAATGCTTCAAATCATTAGTTTAACATATTTAAGTTAACTAACCCTCTTTATCTTACTGAAGTCTACAAACATCTTAACGGCATAACGGCAAAGCCTTTAGAAGAATTACGTAATCTTATATTTAGGTATAAAGTCGATTTTCTTGTATATACTCATTTAGCAATCGATATAGAAATGCTTCAAATCATTAGTTTAACATATTTAAGTTAATAAACCTTCTTTAACATATTGAAGTTGATATCAAGCCATGGCGGCATAACGACAGTACATTTGGAAGAATTCCGTAATCTTATATTTAGGTATAAAGTCGATTTTCTTGTATAAATGCATTAAGCAATCGATTTCGAAATGCTTCAAATAACTGGTGTAACATATCTTAGTTAATAAACCTTCTTTAACGAACTGAAGTTAACAGAAAGCCATAACGGCATAACGGCAGTGCATTTAGAAGAATTCCTTAAGCTTATCTTTAGGTATAAAGTCGATTTTCTTGTATATAATCATTTAGCAATCGATATAGAAATGCTTCAAATCATTAGTTTAACATATTTAAGTTAATAAACCTTCTTTAACGAACTGAAGTTTACATAAAGCCATAACGGTATAACGGCAGTGCATTTGGGAGAATTTCGTAATCTTATAATTAGGTATAAAGCCGATTTTGTTGTATATACACATTTAGCAATCGATATCGAAATGCCTCAAAGCATTAGTTTAACATATTTAAGTTAATTAACCTTCTTTAACATATTAAAGTTGATATAAAGCCATGGCGGCATAACGACAGTACATTTGGAAGAATTCCGCAATCTTATATTTAGGTATAAAGTTGATTTTCTTGTATATATGCATTAAGCAATCGATTTCGAAAATCTTCAAATCATTAGTTTAACATATTTAAGTTAATAAACCTTCTTTAACGAACAGAAGTTAACATAAAGCCATAACTGCATAACGGCAGTGCATTCAGAAGAATTCCGTAATCTTATATTTAGGTATAAAGTCCATTTTCTTGTATATACACATTTTGCACTCGATATCGAAATGCCCCAAATCATTAGTTTAACATATTTAAGTTAATTAACCCTCTTTATCTTACTGAAGTCTACAAACGCCTTAACGGCATAATGGCAAAGCATTTAATTAACTCTCTCTATCTAACTGAAGTCTACAAACGCCTAAACGGCATGACGGCAAAGCATTTAGAAGAATTCCGTAATCTTATATTTAGGTATAATGTCGATTTTCTTGCATATACTCATTTAGCAATCGATTTCGAAAATCTTCAAATCATTAGTGTAACATATTTAAGTTAATAAAGCTTCTTTAACGCACTGAAGTTTACATAAAGCCATAACGGTATAACGGCAGTGCATTTGGGAGAATTTCGTAATCTTATATTTAGGTATAAAGTCGATTTTGTTGTATATACACATTTAGCAATCGATATCGAAATGCCTCAAAGCATTAGTTTAACATATTTAAGTTAATTAACCTTCTTTAACATATTAAAGTTGATATAAAGCCATGGCGGCATAACGGCAGTTCATGTAGAAGAATTCCGTAATGTTATATTTAGGTATATAGTCGATTTTCTTGTACATACACATTTAGCAATCGATATCGGAATGCCTCAAATCATTAGTTTAACATATTTAAGTTAATTAACCCCCTTTATCTTACTGAAGTTTACAAACGCCTTAACGGCATAACGGCAGTGGATTTAGAAGAATTATGTAATCTTATATTTAGGTATAAAGTCGATTTTCTTGTATATACACATTTAGCAATCGATATCGAAAGGCCTCAAATCATTAGTTTAACATATATAAGTTAATTAACCCTCTTTATCTTCCTGAAGTCTACAAACATCTTAACGGCATAACGGCAAAGCCTTTAGAAGAATTACGTAATCTTATATTTAGGTATAAGGTCGATTTTCTTTTATATACTCATTTAGCAATCGACATAGAAATGCCTCAAATCATTAGTTTAACATATTTAAGTTAATTAACCCTCTTTATCTTACTGAAGTCTACAAACGCCTTAACGGCATAATGGCAAAGCATTTAATTAACTCTCTCTATCTTACTGAAGTCTACAAACGCCTTAACGGCATGACGGCAAAGCATTTAGAAGAATTCCGTAATCTTATATTTAGGTATAATGTCGATTTTCTTGCATATACTCATTTAGCAATCGATTTCGAAAATCTTCAAATCATTAGTGTAACATATTTAAGTTAATAAAGCTTCTTTAACGCACTGAAGTTTACATAAAGCCATAACGGTATAACGGCAGTGCATTTGGGAGAATTTCGTAATCTTATATTTAGGTATAAAGACGATTTTGTTGTATATACACATTTAGCAATCGATATCGAAATGCCTCAAATCATTAGTTTAACATATTTAAGTTAATTAACCCTCTTTATCTTACTGAAGTCTACAAACGCCTTAACGGCATAACGGCAAAGTATTTAGAAGAATTACGTAATCTTATATTTAGGTATAAAGTCGATTTTCTTGTATATACTCCTTTAGCAATCGAAATCGAAATGCTTTACATCATAAGTTTAACATATTAATTATAATTAACCCACTTTATCTTACTGAAGTCTACAAATGTCTTAACGGCATAACGGCCAAGCATTCAGAAGAATAACGTAATCTTATATTTAGGTATAAAGTCCATTTTCTTGTATATACTCATTTAGCAATCGAAATCGAAATGCTTCAAATCATTAGTTTAACATATTTAAGTTAATGAACCCTCTTTATCTTACTGAAGTCTACAAACGTTTTAACGGCATAACGGCAAAGCATTTAGAAGAATTACGTAATCTTATATTTAGGTATAAAGTCGATTTTCTTGTATATACACATTTAGCAATCGATATCGAAAGGCCTCAAATCATTAGTTTAACATATATAAGTTAATTAACCCTCTTTATCTTCCTGAAGTCTACAAACATCTTAACGGCATAACGGCAAAGCCTTTAGAAGAATTACGTAATCTTATATTTAGGTATAAGGTCGATTTTCTTTTATATACTCATTTAGCAATCGACATAGAAATGCTTCAAATCATTAGTTTAACGTATTTAAGTTAATGAACCCTCTTTATCTTACTGAAGTCTACAAACGTTTTAACGGCATAACGGCAAAGCATTTAGAAGAATTACGTAATCTTATATTTAGGTATAAAGTCGATTTTTTTGTATATACACATTTAGTAATCGATATCGAAATGCTTCAAATCATTAGTTTAACATATTTAAGCTAATTAACCCTCTTTATCTTACTAAAGTCTACAAACGCCTTAACGGCATAACGGCAAAGAATTTAGAAGAATTACGCAATCTTATATTTAGGCATAAAGTCGATTTTCTTGTATACACTCATTTAGCAATCGATATCGAAATGCTTCAAATCATTAGTTTGACATATTTAAGTTAACAAACCTACCTTAACGCACTGAAGTTAACACAAAGCCATGGCAGCATAACGGCAGTGCATGTAGAAGAATTCCGTTATCATATATTTAGGTATAAAATCGATTTTCTTGTATATACACATTAAGCAATCGATATCGAAATGCCTCAAACCATTAGTTTAACATATTTAAGTTAACTAACCCCCTTTATCTTACTGAAGTCTACAAACATCTTAACGGCAAAACGGCAGTGCATATAGAAGAATGACGTTATCATATATTTAGGTATAAAGTCGATTTTCTTGTATATACACATTTAGCAATCGATATCGAAATGCCTCAAATCATTAGTTTAACATATTTAAGTTAATTAACCCTCTTTATCTTACTGAAGTCTACAAACGCCTTAACGGCATAACGGCAAAGCATTTAGAAGAATTACGTAATCTTATATTTAGGTATAAAGTCGATTTTCTTGTATATACTCATTTAGCAATCGAAATCGAAATGCTTTACATCATTAGTTTAACATATTAATTATAATTAACCCTCTTTATCTTACTGAAGTCTACAAATGCCTTAACGGCATAACGGCCAAGCATTCAGAAGAATAACGTAACCTTATATTTAGGTATAAAGTCCATTTTCTTGTATATACTCATTTAGCAATCGAAATCGAAATGCTTCAAATCATTAGTTTAACATATTTAAGTTAACTAACCCTCTTTATCTTACTGAAGTCTACAAACATCTTAACGGCATAACGGCAAAGCATTTAGAAGAATTACGTAATCTTATATTTAGGTATAAAGTCGATTTTCTTGTATATACTCATTTAGCAATCGATATAGAAATGCTTCAAATCATTAGTTTAACATATTTAATAAACCTTCTTTAACGAACTGAAGTTTACATAAAGCCATAACGGTATAACGGCAGTGCATTTGGGAGAATTTCGTAATCTTATATTTAGGTATAAAGTCCATTTTCTTGTATATACACATTTTGCACTCGATATCGAAATGCCTCAAATCATTAGTTTAACATATTTAAGTTAATTAACCTTCTTTAACATATTGAAGTTGATATCAAGCCATGGCGGCATAACGACAGTACATTTGGAAGAATTCCGTAATCTTATATTTAGGTATAAAGTCGATTTTCTTGTATAAATGCATTAAGCAATCGATTTCGAAATGCTTCAAATAACTGGTGTAACATATCTTAGTTAATAAACCTTCTTTAACGAACTGAAGTTAACATAAAGCCATAACGGCATAACGGCAGTGCATTTAGAAGAATTCCGTAAGCTTATCTTTAGGTATAAAGTCGATTTTCTTGTATATAATCATTTAGCAATCGATATAGAAATGCTTAAAATCATTAGTTTAACATATTTAAGTTAATAAACCTTCTTTAACGAACTGAAGTTTACATAAAGCCATAACGGTATAACGGCAGTGCATTTGGGAGAATTTCGTAATCTTATATTTAGGTATAAAGTCGATTTTGTTGTATATACACATTTAGCAATTGATATCGAAATGCCTCAAAGCATTAGTTTAACATATTTAAGTTAATTAACCTTCTTTAACATATTAAAGTTGATATAAAGCCATGGCGGCATAACGACAGTACATTTGGAAGAATTCCGCAATCTTATATTTAGGTATAAAGTTGATTTTCTTGTATATATGCATTAAGCAATCGATTTCGAAAATCTTCAAATCATTAGTTTAACATATTTAAGTTAATAAACCTTCTTTAACGAACAGAAGTTAACATAAAGCCATAACTGCATAACGGCAGTGCATTCAGAAGAATTCCGTAATCTTATATTTAGGTATAAAGTCCATTTTCTTGTATATACACATTTTGCACTCGATATCGAAATGCCTCAAACCATTAGTTTAACATATTTAAGTTAATTAACCCCCTTTATCTTACTGAAGTCTACAAACATCTTAACGGCATAACGGCAGTGCATATAGAAGAATTCCGTTATCATATATTTAGGTATAAAGTCGATTTTCTTGTATATACACATTTAGCAATCGATATCGAAAGGCCTCAAATCAATAGTTTAACATATATAAGTTAATTAACCCTCTTTATCTTCCTGAAGTCTACAAACATCTTAACGGCATAACGGCAAAGCCTTTAGAAGAATTACGTAATCTTATATTTAGGTATAAGGTCGATTTTCTTTTATATACTCATTTAGCAATCGAAATCGAAATGCTTTACATCATAAGTTTAACATATTAATTATAATTAACCCTCTTTATCTTACTGAAGTCTACAAATGTCTTAACGGCATAACGGCCAAGCATTCAGAAGAATAACGTAATCTTATATTTAGGTATAAAGTCCATTTTCTTGTATATACTCATTTAGCAATCGAAATCGAAATGCTTCAAATCATTAGTTTAACATATTTAAGTTAACTAACCCTCTTTATCTTACTGAAGTCTACAAACGGCTTAGCGGCATAACGGCAAAGCATTAAGAAGAATTACGTAATCTTATACTTAGGTATAAAGTCGATTTTCTTGTATATACTCATTTAGCAGTCGATATAGAAATGCTTCAAATCATTTGTTTAACATATTTAAGTTAATAAACCTTCTTTAACGAACTGAAGTTTACATAAAGCCATAACGGTATAACGGCAGGGCATTTGGGAGAATTTCGTAATCTTATATTTAGGCATAAAGTCGATTTTGTTGTATATACGCATTTAGAAATCGATATCGAAATGCCTCAAATCATTAGTTTAACATATTTAAGTTAATTAACCCTCTTTATCTTACTGAAGTCTACAAACGCCTTAACGGCATAACGGCAAAGCATTTAGAAGAATTCCGTAATCTTATATTTAGGTATAATGTCGATTTTCTTGCATATACTCATTTAGCAATCGATTTCGAAAATTTTCAAATCATTAATGTAACATATTTAAGTTAATAAAGCTTCTTTAACGCATTGAAGTTAACACAAAGCCATGGCGGCATAACGGCAGTGCATTTGGAAGAATTCCGTAATCTTATAATTATGTATAAAGTCGATTTTCTTGTATATACACATTTAGAAATCGATATCGAAATGCTTCAAATCATTAGTTTAACATATTTAAGTTAATAAACCTTCTTTAACGAACAGAAGTTAACATAAAGCCATAACTGCATAACGGCAGTGCATTCAGAAGAATTCCGTAATCTTATATTTAGGTATAAAGTCCATTTTCTTGTATATACACATTTTGCACTCGATATCGAAATGCCTCAAATCGTTAGTTTAACATATTTAAGTTAATTAACCCTCTTTATCTTACTGAAGTCTACAAACGCCTTAACGGCATAACGGCAAAGCATTTAATTAACTCTCTCTATCTTACTGAAGTCTACAAACGCCTTAACGGCATGACTGCAAAGCATTTAGAAGAATTCCGTAATCTTATATTTAGGTATAATGTCGATTTTCTTGCATATACTCATTTAGCAATCGATTTCGAAAATCTTCAAATCATTAGTGTAACATATTTAAGTTAATAAAGCTTCTTTAACGCACTAAAGTTTACATAAAGCCATAACGGTATAACGGCAGTGCATTTGGGAGAATTTCGTAATCTTATATTTAGGTATAAAGTCGATTTTGTTGTATATACACATTTAGCAATCGATATCGAAATGCCTCAAAGCATTAGTTTAACATATTTAAGTTAATTAACCTTCTTTAACATATTAAAGTTGATATAAAGCCATGGCGGCATAACGGCAGTTCATGTAGAAGAATTCCGTAATGTTATATTTAGGTATAAAGTCGATTTTCTTGTACATACACATTTAGCAATCGATATCGGAATGCCTCAAATCATTAGTTTAACATATTTAAGTTAATTAACCCCCTTTATCTTACTGAAGTCTACAAACGCCTTAACGGCATAACGGCAGTGGATTTAGAAGAATTATGTAATCTTATATTTAGGTATAAAGTCGATTTTCTTGTATATACACATTTAGCAATCGATATCGAAAGGCCTCAAATCATTAGTTTAACATATATAAGTTAATTAACCCTCTTTATCTTCCTGAAGTCTACAAACATCTTAACGGCATAACGGCAAAGCCTTTAGAAGAATTACGTAATCTTATATTTAGGTATAAGGTCGATTTTCTTTTATATACTCATTTAGCAATCGACATAGAAATGCTTCAAATCATTAGTTTAACATATTTAAGTTAATGAACCCTCTTTATCTTACTGAAGTCTACAAACGTTTTAACGGCATAACGGCAAAGCATTTAGAAGAATTACGTAATCTTATATTTAGGTATAAAGTCGATTTTCTTGTATATACACATTTAGCAATCGATATCGAAAGGCCTCAAATCATTAGTTTAACATATATAAGTTAATTAACCCTCTTTATCTTCCTGAAGTCTACAAACATCTTAACGGCATAACGGCAAAGCCTTTAGAAGAATTACGTAATCTTATATTTAGGTATAAGTTCGATTTTCTTTTATATACTCATTTAGCAATCGACATAGAAATGCTTCAAATCATTAGTTTAACGTATTTAAGTTAATGAACCCTCTTTATCTTACTGAAGTCTACAAACGTTTTAACGGCATAACTGCAAAGCATTTAGAAGAATTACGTAATCTTATATTTAGGTATAAAGTCCATTTTTTTGTATATACACATTTAGCAATCGATATCGAAATGCTTCAAATCATTAGTTTAACATATTTAAGCTAATTAACCCTCTTTATCTTACTAAAGTCTACAAACGCCTTAACGGCATAACGGCAAAGAATTTAGAAGAATTACGCAATCTTATATTTAGGCATAAAGTCGATTTTCTTGTATACACTCATTTAGCAATCGATATCGAAATGCTTCAAATCATTAGTTTGACATATTTAAGTTAACAAACCTACCTTAACGCACTGAAGTTAACACAAAGCCATGGCAGCATAACGGCAGTGCATGTAGAAGAATTCCGTTATCATATATTTAGGTATAAAATCGATTTTCTTGTATATACACATTAAGCAATCGATATCGAAATGCCTCAAACCATTAGTTTAACATATTTAAGTTAATTAACCCCCTTTATCTTACTGAAGTCTACAAACATCTTAACGGCATAACGGCAGTGCATATAGAAGAATTCCGTTATCATATATTTAGGTATAAAGTCGATTTTCTTGTATATACACATTTAGCAATCGATATCGAAATGCCTCAAATCATTAGTTTAACATATTTAAGTTAATTAACCCTCTTTATCTTACTGAAGTCTACAAACATCTTAACGGCATAACGGCAAAGCCTTTAGAAGAATTACGTAATCTTATATTTAGGTATAAGGTCGATTTTCTTGTATATACTAATTTAGCAATCGATATAGAAATGCTTCAAATCATTAGTTTAACATATTTAAGTTAATTAACCCTCTTTATCTTACTGAAGTCTACAAACGCCTTAACGGCAAAGCATTTAGAAGAATTCCGTAATCTTATATTTAGGTATAATGTCGATTTTCTTGCATATACTCATTTAGCAATCGAAATCGAAATGCTTCAAATCATTAGTTTAACATATTTAAGTTAACTAACCCTCTTTATCTTACTGAAGTCTACAAACGGCTTAGCGGCATAACGGCAAAGCATTAAGAAGAATTACGTAATCTTATATTTAGGTATAAAGTCGATTTTCTTGTATATACTCATTTAGCAATCGAAATCGAAATGCTTTACATCATTAGTTTAACATATTAATTATAATTAACCCTCTTTATCTTACTGAAGTCTACAAATGCCTTAACGGCATAACGGCCAAGCATTCAGAAGAATAACGTAATCTTATATTTAGGTATAAAGTCCATTTTCTTGTATATACTCATTTAGCAATCGAAATCGAAATGCTTCAAATCATTAGTTTAACATATTTAAGTTAACTAACCCTCTTTATCTTACTGAAGTCTACAAACGGCTTAGCGGCATAACGGCAAAGCATTAAGAAGAATTACGTAATCTTATACTTAGGTATAAAGTCGATTTTCTTGTATATACTCATTTACCAATCGATATAGAAATGCTTCAAATCATTAGTTTAACATATTTAAGTTAATAAACCTTCTTTAACGAACTGAAGTTTACATAAAGCCATAACGGTAAAACGGCAGTGCATTTGGGAGAATTTCGTAATCTTATATTTAGGTATAAAGTCCATTTTCTTGTATATACACATTTTGCACTCGATATCGAAATGCCTCAAATCATTAGTTTAACATATTTAAGTTAATTAACCTTCTTTAACATATAGAAGTTGATATCAAGCCATGGCGACATAACGACAGTACATTTGGAAGAATTCCGTAATCTTATATTTAGGTATAAAGTCGATTTTCTTGTATAAATGCATTAAGCAATCGATTTCGAAATGCTTCAAATAACTGGTGTAACATATCTTAGTTAATAAACCTTCTTTAACGAACTGAAGTTAACATAAAGCCATAACGGCATAACGGCAGTGCATTTAGAAGAATTCCGTAAGCTTATCTTTAGGTATAAAGTCGTTTTTCTTGTATATAATCATTTAGCAATCGATATAGAAATGCTTCAAATCATTAGTTTAACATATTTAAGTTAATAAACCTTCTTTAACGAACTGAAGTTTACATAAAGCCATAACGGTATAACGGCAGTGCATTTGGGAGAATTTCGTAATCTTATATTTAGGTATAAAGTCGATTTTGTTGTATATACACATTTAGCAATTGATATCGAAATGCTTCAAAGCATTAGTTTAACATATTTAAGTTAATTAACCTTCTTTAACATATTAAAGTTGATATAAAGCCATGGCGGCATAACGACAGTACATTTGGAAGAATTCCGCAATCTTATATTTAGGTATAAAGTTGATTTTCTTGTATATATGCATTAAGCAATCGATTTCGAAAATCTTCAAATCATTAGTTTAAAATATTTAAGTTAATAAACCTTCTTTAACGAACAGAAGTTAACATAAAGCCATAACTGCATAACGGCAGTGCATTCAGAAGAATTCCGTAATCTTATATTTAGGTATAAAGTCCATTTTCTTGTATATACACATTTTGCACTCGATATCGAAATGCCTCAAACCATTAGTTTAACATATTTAAGTTAATTAACCCCCTTTATCTTACTGAAGTCTACAAACATCTTAACGGCATAACGGCAGTGCATATAGAAGAATTCCGTTATCATATATTTAGGTATAAAGTCGATTTTCTTGTATATACACATTTAGCAATCGATATCGAAAGGCCTCAAATCATTAGTTTAACATATATAAGTTAATTAACCCTCTTTATCTTCCTGAAGTCTACAAACATCTTAACGGCATAACGGCAAAGCCTTTAGAAGAATTACGTAATCTTATATTTAGGTATAAGGTCGATTTTCTTTTATATACTCATTTAGCAATCGACATAGAAATGCTTCAAATCATTAGTTTAACGTATTTAAGTTAATGAACCCTCTTTATCTTACTGAAGTCTACAAACGTTTTAACGGCATAACGGCAAAGCATTTAGAAGAATTACGCAATCTTATATTTAGGCATAAAGTCGATTTTCTTGTATACACTCATTTAGCAATCGATATCGAAATGCTTCAAATCATTAGTTTGACATATTTAAGTTAACAAACCTACCTTAACGAACTGAAGTTAACACAAAGCCATGGCAGCATAACGGCAGTGCATGTAGAAGAATTCCGTTATCATATATTTAGGTATAAAGTCGATTTTCTTGTATATACACATTTAGCAATCGATATCAAAATGCCTCAAATCATTAGATTAACATACATATTTAAGTTAATTAACCCCCTTTATCTTACTGAAGTCTACAAGCGCCTTAACGGCATAACGGCAGTGCATGTAGAAGAATTACGTAATCTTATATTTAGGTATAAAGTCGATTTTCTTGTATACACTCATTTAGCAATCGATATCGAAATGCTTCAAATCATTAGTTTGACATATTTAAGTTAACAAACCTACCTTAACGAACTGAAGTTAACACAAAGCCATGGCAGCATAACGGCAGTGCATGTAGAAGAATTCCGTTATCATATATTTAGGTATAAAGTCGATTTTCTTGTATATACACATTTAGCAATCGATATCGAAATGCCTCAAATCATTAGTTTAACATACATATTTAAGTTAATTAACCCCCTTTATCTTACTGAAGTCTACAAACGTTTTAACGGCATAACGGCAAAGCATTTAGAAGAATTACGCAATCTTATATTTAGGCATAAAGTCGATTTTCTTGTATACACTCATTTAGCAATCGATATCGAAATGCTTCAAATCATTAGTTTGACATATTTAAGTTAACAAACCTACCTTAACGAACTGAAGTTAACACAAAGCCATGGCAGCATAACGGCAGTGCATGTAGAAGAATTCCGTTATCATATATTTAGGTATAAAGTAGATTTTCTTGTATATACACATTTAGCAATCGATATCGAAATGCCTCAAATCATTAGTTTAACATATTTAAGTTAATTAACCCTCTTTATCTTACTGAAGTCTACAAACGCCTTAACGGCATAACGGCAAAGCATTTAGAAGAATTACGTAATCTTATATTTAGGTATAAAGTCGATTTTCTTGTATATACTCATTTAGCAATCGAAATCGAAATTCTTTAAATCATTAGTTTAACATATTAATTATAATTAACCCTCTTTATCTTACTGAAGTCTACAAACGCCTTAACGGCATAAAGGCAAAGCATTCAGAAGAATAACGTAATCTTATACATATTTAGGTATAAAGTCCTTTTTCTTGTATATACTCATTTAGCAATCGAAATGCTTCAAATCATTAGTTTAACATATTTAAGTTAACTAACCCTCTTTATCTTACTGAAGTCTACAAACATCTTAACGGCATAACGGCAAAGCATTTAGAAGAATTACGTAATCTTATATTTAGGTATAAAGTCGATTTTCTTGTATATACTCATTTAGCAATCGATATAGAAATGCTTCAAATCATTAGTTTAACATATTTAAGTTAATAAACCTTCTTTAACGAACTGAAGTTTACATAAGGCCATAACGGTATAACGGCAGTGCATTTGGGAGAATTTCGTAATCTTATATTTAGGTATAAAGTCGATTTTGTTGTATATACACATTTAGCAATCGATATCGAAATGCCTCAAATCATTAGTTTAACATATTTAAGTTAATTAACCTTCTTTAACATATTAAAGTTGATATAAAGCCATGGCGGCATAACGACAGTACATTTGGAAGAATTCCGCAATCTTATATTTAGGTATAAAGTTGATTTTCTTGTATATATGCATTAAGCAATCGATTTCGAAAATCTTCAAATCATTAGTTTAACATATTTAAGGTAATAAAGCTTCTTTAACGCACTGAAATTAACACAAAGCCATGGCGGCATAACGGCAGTTCATGTAGAAGAATTCCGTAATCTTATATTTAGGTATAAAGTCGATTTTCTTGTACATACACATTTAGCAATCGATATCGGAATGCCTCAAATCATTAGTTTAACATATTTAAGTTAATTAACCCCCTTTATCTTACTGAAGTCTACAAACGCCTTAACGGCATAACGGCAGTGGATTTAGAAGAATTATGTAATCTTATATTTAGGTATAAAGTCGATTTTCTTGTATATACACATTTAGCAATCGATATCGAAAGGCCTCAAATCATTAGTTTAACATATATAAGTTAATTAACCCTCTTTATCTTCCTGAAGTCTACAAACATCTTAACGGCATAACGGCAAAGCCTTTAGAAGAATTACGTAATCTTATATTTAGGTATAAGGTCGATTTTCTTTTATATACTCATTTAGCAATCGACATAGAAATGCTTCAAATCATTAGTTTAACATATTTAAGTTAATGAACCCTCTTTATCTTACTGAAGTCTACAAACGTTTTAACGGCATAACGGCAAAGCATTTAGAAGAATTATGTAATCTTATATTTAGGTATAAAGTCGATTTTCTTGTATATACACATTTAGCAATCGATATCGAAATGCCTCAAATCATTAGTTTAACATATTTAAGTTAATTAACCCTCTTTATCTTACTGAAGTCTACAAACGCCTTAACGGCATAACGGCAAAGCATTTAGAAGAATTACGTAATCTTATATTTAGGTATAAAGTCGATTTTCTTGTATATACTCATTTAGCAATCGAAATCGAAATGCTTTACATCATAAGTTTAACATATTAATTATAATTAACCCTCTTTATCTTACTGAAGTCTACAAATGTCTTAACGGCATAACGGCCAAGCATTCAGAAGAATAACGTAATCTTATATTTAGGTATAAAGTCCATTTTCTTGTATATACTCATTTAGCAATCGAAATCGAAATGCTTCAAATCATTAGTTTAACATATTTAAGTTAACTAACCCTCTTTATCTTACTGAAGTCTACAAACGGCTTAGCGGCATAACGGCAAAGCATTAAGAAGAATTACGTAATCTTATACTTAGGCATATAGTCGATTTTGTTGTATATACGCATTTAGAAATCGATATCGAAATGCCTCAAATCATTAGTTTAACATATTTAAGTTAATTAACCCTCTTTATCTTACTGAAGTCTACAAACACCTTAACGGCATAACGGCAAAGCATTTAGAAGAATTCCGTAATCTTATATTTAGGTATAATGTCGATTTTCTTGCATATACTCATTTAGCAATCGATTTCGAAAATCTTCAAATCATTAATGTAACATATTTAAGTTAATAAAGCTTATTTAACGCACTGAAGTTAACACAAAGCCATGGCGGCATAACGGCAGTGCATTTGGAAGAATTCCGTAATCTTATAATTATGTATAAAGTCGATTTTCTTGTATATACACATTTAGAAATCGATATCGAAATGCTTCAAATCATTAGTTTAACATATTTAAGTTAATTAACCCTCTTTATCTTACTGAAGTCTACAAACGCCTTAACGGCATAACGGCAAAGCATTTAGAAGAATTACGTAAACTTATATTTAGGTATAAAGTCGATTTTCTTGTAAATACTTGTTTAGCAATCGAAATCGAAATGCTTCAAATCATTAGTTTAACATATTTAAGTTAATTAACCCTCTTTATCTTACTGAAGTCTACAAACATCTTAACGGCATAACGGCAGAGCCTGTAGAAGAATTACGTAATCTTATATTTAGGTATAAGTTCGATTTTCTTGTATATACTCATTTAGCAATCGATATAGAAATGCTTCAAATCATTAGTTTAACATATTTAAGTTAATTAACCCTCTTTATCTTACTGAAGTCTACAAACGCCTTAACGGCATAACGGCAAAGCATTTAGAAGAATTCCGTAATCTTATATTTAAGTATAATGTCGATTTTCTTGCATATACTCATTTAGCAATCGATTTCGAGAATCTTCAAATCATTAGTTTAACATATTTAAATTAATTAACCCTCTTTATCTTACTGAAGTTTACATAAAGCCATAACGGTATAACGGCAGTGCATTTGGGAGAATTTCGTAATCTTATATTTAGGTATAAAGACGATTTTGTTGTATATACACATTTAGCAATCGATATCGAAATGCCTCAAATCATTAGTTTAACATATTTAAGTTAATTAACCCTCTTTATCTTACTGAAGTCTACAAACGCCTTAACGGCATAACGGCAAAGCATTTAGAAGAATTACGTAATCTTATATTTAGGTATAAAGTCGATTTTCTTGTATATGCTCATTTAGCAATCGAAATCGAAATGCTTTACATCATAAGTTTAACATATTAATTATAATTAACCCTCTTTATCTTACTGAAGTCTACAAATGTCTTAACGGCATAACGGCCAAGCATTCAGAAGAATAACGTAATCTTATATTTAGGTATAAAGTCCATTTTCTTGTATATACTCATTTAGCAATCGAAATCGAAATGCTTCAAATCATTAGTTTAACATATTTAAGTTAATAACCCTCTTTATCTTACTGAAGTCTACAAACTCTTAACGGCATAACGGCAAAGCATTTAGAAGAATTACGTAATCTTATATTTAGGTATAAAGTCGATTTTCTTGTATATACCATTTAGCAATCGATATCGAAATGCCTCAAATCATTAGTTTAACATATTTAAGTTAATTAACCCTCTTTATCTTACTGAAGTCTACAAACGCCTTAACGGCATAACGGCAAAGCATTTAGAAGAATTCGTAATCTTATATTTAGGTATAAAGTCGATTTTCTTGTATATACTCATTTAGCAATCGATAATCGAAATGCTTCAAATCATTAGTTTAACATATTTAAGTTAATTAACCCTCTTTATCTTACTGAAGTCTACAAAGCCTTAACGGCATAACGGCAAGCATTTAGAAGAATTACGTAATCTTATATTTAGGTATAAAGTCGATTTTCTTGTATATACTCATTTAGCAATCGAAATCGAAATGCTTTAAATCATTAGTTTAACATATTTAAGTTAATTAACCCTCTTTATCTTACTGAAGTCTACAAACGCTTAACGGCATAACGGCAAAGCATTAGAAGAATACGTAATCTTATATTTAGGTATAAAGTCGATTTTCTTGTATATACTCATTTAGCAATCGAAATCGAAATGCTTCAAATCATTAGTTTAACATATTTAAGTTAATAAACCCTCTTTATCTTACTGAAGTCTACAAACTCTTAACGGCATAACGGCAAAGCATTTAGAAGAATTACGTAATCTTATATTTAGGTATAAAGTCGATTTTCTTGTATATACCATTTAGCAATCGATATCGAAATGCCTCAAATCATTAGTTTAACATATTTAAGTTAATTAACCCTCTTTATCTTACTGAAGTCTACAAACGCCTTAACGGCATAACGGCAAAGCATTTAGAAGAATTCCGTAATCTTATATTTAGGTATAATGTCGATTTTCTTGCATATACTCATTTAGCAATCGATTTCGAAAATCTTCAAATCATTAGTGTAACATATTTAAGTTAATAAAGCTTCTTTAACGCACTGAAGTTAACACAAAGCCATGGCGGCATAACGGCAGTGCATTTAGAAGAATTCCGTAATCTTATATTTAGGTATAAAGTCGATTTTCTTGTATATACCATTTAGCAATCGATATCGAAATGCTTTAAATCATTAGTTTAACATATTTAAGTTAATAACCCTCTTTATCTTACTGAAGTCTACAAACGCCTTAACGGCATAACGGCAAAGCATTTAGAAGAATTACGTAATCTTATATTTAGGTATAAAGTCGATTTTCTTGTATACTGCATTTAGCAATCGATATCGAAATGCTTCAAATCATTAGTTTAACATATTTAAGTTAATTAACCCTCTTTATCTTACTGAAGTCTACAAACGCCTTAACGGCATAACGGCAAAGCATTTAGAAGAATTCGTAATCTTATATTTAGGTATAAGTCGATTTTCTTGTATATACACATTTAGCAATCGATATCGAAATGCCTCAAATCATTAGTTTAACATATTTAAGTTAATTAACCCTCTTTATCTTACTGAAGTCTACAAACGCCTTAACGGCATAACGGCAAGCATTTAGAAGAATTCCGTAATCTTATATTTAGGTATAATGTCGATTTTCTTGCATATACTCATTTAGCAATCGATTTCGAAAATCTTCAAATCATTAGTGTAACATGTTTAAGTTAATAAAGCTTCTTTAACGCACTGAAATTAACACAAAGCCATGGCGGCATAACGGCAGTTCATGTAGAAGAATTCCGTAATCTTATATTTAGGTATAAAGTCGATTTTCTTGTATATATGCATTAAGCAATCGATTTCGAAATGCTTTAAATAACTGGTTTAACATATTTAAGTTAATAAAGCTTCTTTAACGAACTGAAGTTTACATAAAGCCATAACGGTATAACGGCAGTGCATTTGGGAGAATTTAGTAATCTTATATTTAGGCATAAAGTCGATTTTGTTGTATACATGCATTAAGCAATCGATATCGAAATGCTTCAAATCATTAGTTTAACATATTTAAGTTAATTAACCCTCTTTATCTTACTGAAGTCTACAAACGCCTTAACGGCATAACGGCAAAGCATTTAGAAGAATTACGTAATCTTATATTTAGGTATAAAGTCGATTTTCTTGTATATACTCATTTAGCAATCGAAATCGAAATGCTTCAAATCATTAGTTTAACATATTTAAGTTAATTAACCCTCTTTATCTTACTGAAGTCTACAAACGTCTTAACGGCATAACGGCAAGCATTTAGAAGAATTACGTAATCTTATATTTAGGTATAAAGTCGATTTTCTTGTATATACTCATTTAGCAATCGATATCGAAATGCTTCAAATCATTAGTTTAACATATTTAAGTTAATTAACCCTCTTTATCTTACTGAAGTCTACAAACGTCTTAACGGCATAACGGCAAAGCATTTGAAGAATTCGTAATCTTATATTTAGGTATAAAGTCGATTTTGTTGTATATACACATTTAGCAATCGATATCGAAATGCCTCAAATCATTAGTTTAACATATTTAAGTTAATTAACCCTCTTTATCTTACTGAAGTCTACAAACGCCTTAACGGCATAACGGCAAAGCATTTAGAAGAATTACGTAATCTTATATTTAGGTATAAAGTCGATTTTCTTGTATATACTCATTTAGCAATCGAAATCGAAATGCTTTACATCATTAGTTTAACATATTAATTATAATTAACCCTCTTTATCTTACTGAAGTCTACAAAGTCTTAACGGCATAACGGCAAGCATTAGAAGAATTACGTAATCTTATATTTAGGTATAAAGTCGATTTTCTTGTATATACTCATTTAGCAATCGATATCGAAATGCTTCAAATCATTAGTTTAACATATTTAAGTTAATAACCCTCTTTATCTTACTGAAGTTACATAAAGCCATAACGGCATAACGGCAGTGCATTTGGAAGAATTCGTAATCTTATATTTAGGTATAAAGTCCATTTTCTTGTATATACTCATTTAGCAATCGAAATCGAAATGCTTCAAATCATTAGTTTAACATATTTAAGTTAATGAACCCTCTTTATCTTACTGAAGTCTACAAACGTTTTAACGGCATAACGGCAAAGCATTTAGAAGAATTACGTAATCTTATATTTAGGTATAAAGTCGATTTTCTTGTATATACACATTTAGCAATCGATATCGAAAGGCCTCAAATCATTAGTTTAACATATATAAGTTAATTAACCCTCTTTATTTTACTGAAGTCTACAAACGCCTTAACGGCATAACGGCAAAGCATTTAGAAGAATTACGTAATCTTATATTTAGGTATAAAGTCGATTTTCTTGTATATACTCATTTAGCAATCGAAATCGAAATGCTTTACATCATTAGTTTAACATATTAATTATAATTAACCCTCTTTATCTTACTGAAGTCTACAAATGCCTTAACGGCATAACGGCCAAGCATTCAGAAGAATAACGTAATCTTATATTTAGGTATAAAGTCCATTTTCTTGTATATACTCATTTAGCAATCGAAATCGAAATGCTTTAAATCATTAGTTTAACATATTTAAGTTAACTAACCCTCTTTATCTTACTGAAGTCTACAAACGGCTTAGCGGCATAACGGCAAAGCATTAAGAAGAATAGCGTAATCTTATACTTAGGTATAAAGTCGATTTTCTTGTATATACTCATTTAGCAATCGATATAGAAATGCTTCAAATCATTAGTTTAACATATTTAAGTTAAAAAACCTTCTTTAACGAACTGAAGTTTACATAAAGCCATAACGGTATAACGTCAGTGCATTTGGGAGAATTTCGTAATCTTATATTTAGGCATAAAGTCGATTTTGTTGTATATACGCATTTAGAAATCGATATCGAAATGCCTCAAATCATTAGTTTAACATATTTAAGTTAATTAACCCTCTTTATCTTACTGAAGTCTACAAACGCCTTAACGGCATAACGGCAAAGCATTTAGAAGAATTCCGTAATCTTATATTTAGGTATAATGTCGATTTTCTTGCATATACTCATTTAGCAATCGATTTCGAAAATTTTTCAAATCATTAGTGTAACATATTTAAGTTAATAAAGCTTCTTTAACGCACTGAAGTTAACATAAAGCCATGGCGGCATAACGGCAGTGCATTTGGAAGAATTCCGTAATCTTATAATTATGTATAAACTCGATTTTCTTGTATATACACATTTAGAAATCGATATCGAAATCCCTCAAATCATTAGTTTAACATATTTAAGTTAATTAACCCTCTTTATCTTACTGAAGTCTACAAACGCCTTAACGGCATAACGGCAAAGCATTTAGAAGAATTACGTAAACTTATATTTAGGTATAAAGTCGATTTTCTTGTAAATACTTGTTTAGCAATCGAAATCGAAATGCTTCAAATCATAAGTTTAACATATTTAAGGTAATTAACCCTCTTTATCTTACTGAAGTCTACAAACATCTTAACGGCATAACGGCAAAGCCTTTAGAAGAATTACGTAATCTTATATTTAGGTATAAGGTCGATTTTCTTGTATATACTAATTTAGCAATCGATATAGAAATGCTTCAAATCATTAGTTTAACATATTTAAGTTAATTAACCCTCTTTATCTTACTGAAGTCTACAAACGCCTTAACGGCAAAGCATTTAGAAGAATTCCGTAATCTTATATTTAGGTATAATGTCGATTTTCTTGCATATACTCATTTAGCAATCGATTTCAAAAATCTTCAAATCATTAGTGTAACATGTTTAAGTTAATAAAGCTTCTTTAACGCACTGAAATTAACACAAAGCCATGGCGGCATAACGGCAGTTCATGTAGAAGAATTCCGTAATCTTATATTTAGGTATAAAGTCGATTTTCTTGTATATACTCCTTTAGCAATCGATATGAAATGCTTTAAATCATTGGTTTAACATATTTAAGTTAATAAAGCTTCTTTAACGAACTGAAGTTTACAAAAATGCCATAACGGTATAACGGCAGTGCATTTGGGAGAATTTCGTAATCTTATATTTAGGCATAAAGTCGATTTTGTTGTATATACTCATTTAGCAATCGATATCGAAATGCCTCAAATCATTAGTTTAACATATTTAAGTTAATTAACCCTCTTTATCTTACTGAAGTCTACAAACGTCTTAAACGGCATAACGGCAAAGCATTTAGAAGAATTACGTAATCTTATATTTAGGTATAAAGTCGATTTTGTTGTATATACTCATTTAGCAATCGATATCGAAATTCTTCAAATCATTAGTTTAACATATTTAAGTTAATAAACCTTTTTAACGAACTGAAGTTTACATAAAGCCATAACGGCATAACGGCAGTGCATTTGGAAGAATTTCGTAATCTTATATTTAGGTATAAAGTCGATTTTTTGTATATACACATTTAGCAATCGATATCGAAATGCCTCAAATCATTAGTTTTAACATATTTAAGTTAATTAACCCTCTTTATCTTACTGAAGTCTACAAACGCCTTAACGGCATAACGGCAAAGCATTTAGAAGAATTACGTAAACTTATATTTAGGTATAAAGTCGATTTTCTTGTAAATACTTGTTTAGCAATCGAAATCGAAATGCTTCAAATCATAAGTTTAACATATTTAAGGTAATTAACCCTCTTTATCTTACTGAAGTCTACAAACATCTTAACGGCATAACGGCAAAGCCTTTAGAAGAATTACGTAATCTTATATTTAGGTATAAGGTCGATTTTCTTGTATATACTAATTTAGCAATCGATATAGAAATGCTTCAAATCATTAGTTTAACATATTTAAGTTAATTAACCCTCTTTATCTTACTGAAGTCTACAAACGCCTTAACGGCAAAGCATTTAGAAGAATTCCGTAATCTTATATTTAGGTATAATGTCGATTTTCTTGCATATACTCATTTAGCAATCGATTTCGAAAATCTTCAAATCATTAGTGTAACATGTTTAAGTTAATAAAGCTTCTTTAACGCACTGAAATTAACACAAAGCCATGGCGGCATAACGGCAGTTCATGTAGAAGAATTCCGTAATCTTATATTTAGGTATAAAGTCGATTTTCTTGTATATACTCCTTTAGCAATCGATTTCGAAATGCTTTAAATAACTGGTTTAACATATTTAAGTTAATAAAGCTTCTTTAACGAACTGAAGTTTACATAATGCCATAACGGTATAACGGCAGTGCATTTGGGAGAATTTCGTAATCTTATATTTAGGCATAAAGTCGATTTTGTTGTATATACTCATTAAGCAATCGATATCGAAATGCCTCAAATCATTAGTTTAACATATTTAAGTTAATTAACCCTCTTTATCTTACTGAAGTCTACAAACGTCTTAAAGGCATAACGGCAAAGCATTTAGAAGAATTACGTAATCTTATATTTAGGTATAAAGTCGATTTTGTTGTATATACTCATTTAGAAATCGATATAGAAATTCTTCAAATCATTAGTTTAACATATTTAAGTTAATAAACCTTTTTTAACGAACTGAAGTTTACATAAAGCCATAACGGTATAACGGCAGTGCATTTGGGAGAATTTCGTAATCTTATATTTAGGTATAAAGACGATTTTGTTGTATATACACATTTAGCAATCGATATCGGAATGCCTCAAATCATTAGTTTTACATATTTAAGTTAATTAACCCCCTTTATCTTACTGAAGTCTACAAACGCCTTAACGGCATAACGGCAGTGCATGTAGAAGAATTCTGTTATCATACATTTAGGTATAAAGTCGATTTTCTTGTACATATGCATTAAGCAATCGATTTCGAAATGCTTTAAATAACTGGTTTAACATATTTAAGTTAATAAAGCTTGAAACTGAAGTTAACATAAAGCCATGGCGGCATAACGGCAGTGCATTTGGAAGAATTCCGTAAGCTTATATTTAGGTATAAAGTCGATTTTCTTGTATATATGCATTAAGCAATCGATTTCGAAATGCTTCAAATAACTGGTTTAACATATTTAAGTTAATAAACCTTCTTTAACTAACTGAAGTTAACATAAAGCCATAACGGTATAAAGGCAGTGCATTTGGAAGAATTCCGTAATCTTATAATTATGTGTAAAGTCGATTTTCTTGTATATACACATCTAGCAATCGCTATCGAAAGGCCTCAAATCATTAGTTTAACATATATAAGTTAATTAACCCTCTTTATCTTACTGAAGTCTACAAACGTCTTAAAGGCATAACGGCAAAGCATTTAGAAGAATTACGTAATCTTATATTTAGGTATAAAGTCGATTTTGTTGTATATACTCATTAAGCAATCGAAATCGAAATGCTTCAAATCATTAATTTAACATATTTAAGTTAATTAACCCTCTTTATCTTACTGAAGTCTACAAACGCCTTAACGGCATAACGGCAAAGCATTTAGAAGAATCACGTAAACTTATATTTAGGTATAAAGTCGATTTTCTTGTAAATACTTGTTTAGCAATCGAAATCGAAATGCTTCAAATCATTAGTTTAACATATTTAAGGTAATTAACCCTCTTTATCTTACTGAAGTCTACAAACATCTTAACGGCATAACGGCAAAGCCTTTAGAAGAATTACGTAATCTTATATTTAGGTATAAGGTCGATTTTCTTGTATATACTCCTTTAGCAATCGATATAGAAATGCTTCAAATCATTAGTTTAACATATTTAAATTAATTAACCCTCTTTATCTCACTGAAGTTTACATAAAGCCATAACGGTATAACGGCAGTGCATTTGGGAGAATTTCGTAATCTTATATTTAGGTATAAAGACGATTTTGTTGTATATACACATTTAGCAATCGATATCGAAATGCCTCAAATCATTAGTTTAACATATTTAAGTTAATTAACCCTCTTTATCTTACTGAAGTCTACAAACGCCTTAACGGCATAACGGCAAAGCATTAAGAAGAGTTACGTAAGCTTATATTTAGGTATAAATTCGATTTTCTTGTATATACTCATTTAGCAATCGAATTCCAAATGCTATTAATCATTAGTTTAACAAATTAATTATAATTAACCCTCTTTATCTCACTGAAGTCTACAAACGCCTTAACGGCATAACGGCAAAGCATTCAGAAGAATAACGTAATCTTATACATATTTAGGTATAAAGTCCTTTTTCTTGCATATACTCATTTAGCAATCGAAATCGAAATGCTTCAAATCATTAGTTTAACATATTTAAGATAACTAACCCTCTTTATCTTACTGAAGTCTACAAACATCTTAACGGCATAACGGCAAAGCATTTAGAAGTATTACGTAATCTTATATTTAGGTATAAAGTCGCTTTTCTTGTATATACTCATTTAGCAATCGATATAGAAATGCTTCAAATCATTAGTTTAACATATTTAAGTTAATTAACCCTCTTTATCTTACTGAAGTCTACAAACGTTTTAACGGCATAACGGCAAAGAATTTAGAAGAATTACGCAATCTTATATTTAGGCATAAAGTCGATTTTCTTGTATACACTCATTTAGCAATCGATATCGAAATGCTTCAAATCATTAGTTTGACATATTTAAGTTAACAAACCTACCTTAACGAACTGAAGTTAACACAAAGCCATGGCAGCATAACGGCAGTGCATGTAGAAGAATTCCGTTATCATATATTTAGGTATAAAGTCGATTTTCTTGTATATATACATTTAGCAATCGATATCAAAATGACTCAAATCATTAGTTTAACATATTTAAGTTAATTAACCCCCTTTATCTTACTGAAGTCTACAAACGCCTTAACGGCATAACGGCAGTGCATGTAGAAGAATTCCGTTATCATATAATTAGGTATAAAGTCGATTTTCTTGTATATACACATTTAGCAATCGATATCGAAATGCCTCAAATCATTAGTTTAACATATTTAAGTTAATTAACCCTCTTTATCTTACTGAAGTCTACAAACGCCTTAACGGCATAACAGCAAAGCATTTAGAAGAATTACGTAATCTTATATTTAGGTATAAAGTCGATTTTCTTGTATATACTCCTTTAGCAATCGAAATCGAAATGCTTTAAATCATTAGTTTAACATATTAATTATAATTAACCCTCTTTATCTTACTGAAGTCTACAAACGCCTTAACGGCATAACGGCAAAGCATTCAGAAGAATAACGTAATCTTATACATATTTAGGTATAAAGTCCTTTTTCTTGTATATACTCATTTAGCAATCGAAATGTTTCAAATCATTAGTTTAACATATTTAAGTTAACTAACCCTCTTTATCTTACTGAAGTCTACAAACATCTTAACGTCATAACGGCAAAGCATTTAGAAGAATTACGTAATCTTATATTTAGGTATAAAGTCGATTTTCTTGTATATACTCATTTAGCAATCGATATAGAAATGCTTCAAATCATTAGTTTAACATATTTAAGTTAATAAACCTTCTTTAACGAACTGAAGTTTACATAAAGCCATAACGGTATAACGGCAGTGCATTTGGGAGAATTTCGTAATCTTATATTTAGGTATAAAGTCGATTTTGTTGTATATACACATTTAGCAATCGATATCGAAATGCCTCAAACCATTAGTTTAACATATTTAAGTTAATTAACCTTCTTTAACATATTGAAGTTGATATCAAGCCATGGCGGCATAACGACAGTACATTTGGAAGAATTCCGTAATCTTATATTTAGGTATAAAGTCGATTTTCTTGTATATACTCATTTAGCAATCGATATAGAAATGCTTCAAATCATTAGTTTAACATATTTAAGTTAAAAAACCTTCTTTAACGAACTGAAGTTTACATAAAGCCATAACGGTATAACGTCAGTGCATTTGGGAGAATTTCGTAATCTTATATTTAGGCATAAAGTCGATTTTGTTGTATATACGCATTTAGAAATCGATATCGAAATGCCTCAAATCATTAGTTTAACATATTTAAGTTAATTAACCCTCTTTATCTTACTGAAGTCTACAAACGCCTTAACGGCATATCGGCAAAGCATTTAGAAGAATTACGTAAACTTATATTTAGGTATAAAGTCGATTTTCTTGTAAATACTTGTTTAGCAATCGAAATCGAAATGCTTCAAATCATAAGTTTAACATATTTAAGTTAATAAAGCTTCTTTAACGCACTGAAGTTAACATAAAGCCATGGCGGCATAACGGCAGTGCATTTGGAAGAATTCCGTAATCTTATAATTATGTATAAAGTCGATTTTCTTGTATATACACATTTAGAAATCGATATCGAAATGCTTCAAATCATTAGTTTAACATATTTAAGTTAATTAACCCTCTTTATCTTACTGAAGTCTACAAACGCCTTAACGGCATATCGGCAAAGCATTTAGAAGAATTACGTAAACTTATATTTAGGTATAAAGTCGATTTTCTTGTAAATACTTGTTTAGCAATCGAAATCGAAATGCTTCAAATCATAAGTTTAACATATTTAAGGTAATTAACCCTCTTTATCTTACTGAAGTCTACAAACATCTTAACGGCATAACGGCAAAGCCTTTAGAAGAATTACGTAATCTTATATTTAGGTATAAGGTCGATTTTCTTGTATATACTAATTTAGCAATCGATATAGAAATGCTTCAAATCATTAGTTTAACATATTTAAGTTAATTAACCCTCTTTATCTTACTGAAGTCTACAAACGCCTTAACGGCAAAGCATTTAGAAGAATTCCGTAATCTTATATTTAGGTATAATGTCGATTTTCTTGCATATACTCATTTAGCAATCGATTTCGAAAATCTTCAAATCATTAGTGTAACATGTTTAAGTTAATAAAGCTTCTTTAACGCACTGAAATTAACACAAAGCCATGGCGGCATAACGGCAGTTCATGTAGAAGAATTCCGTAATCTTATATTTAGGTATAAAGTCGATTTTCTTGTATATACTCATTTAGCAATCGATTTCGAAATGCTTTAAATAACTGGTTTAACATATTTAAGTTAATAAAGCTTCTTTAACGAACTGAAGTTTACATAATGCCATAACGGTATAACGGCAGTGCATTTGGGAGAATTTCGTAATCTTATATTTAGGCATAAAGTCGATTTTGTTGTATATACTCATTAAGCAATCTATATCGAAATGCCTCAAATCATTAGTTTAACATATTTAAGTTAATTAACCCTCTTTATCTTACTGAAGTCTACAAACGTCTTAAAGGCATAACGGCAAAGCATTTAGAAGAATTACGTAATCTTATATTTAGGTATAAAGTCGATTTTGTTGTATATACTCATTTAGCAATCGATATAGAAATTCTTCAAATCATTAGTTTAACATATTTAAGTTAATAAACCTTCTTTAACGAACTGAAGTTTACATAAAGCCATAACGGTATAACGGCAGTGCATTTGGGAGAATTTCGTAATCTTATATTTAGGTATAAAGACGATTTTGTTGTATATACACATTTAGCAATCGATATCGGAATGCCTCAAATCATTAGTTTTACATATTTAAGTTAATTAACCCCCTTTATCTTACTGAAGTCTACAAACGCCTTAACGGCATAACGGCAGTGCATGTAGAAGAATTCTGTTATCATACATTTAGGTATAAAGTCGATTTTCTTGTACATATGCATTAAGCAATCGATTTCGAAATGCTTTAAATAACTGGTTTAACATATTTAAGTTAATAAAGCTTGAAACTGAAGTTAACATAAAGCCATGGCGGCATAACGGCAGTGCATTTGGAAGAATTCCGTAAGCTTATATTTAGGTATAAAGTCGATTTTCTTGTATATATGCATTAAGCAATCGATTTCGAAATGCTTCAAATAACTGGTTTAACATATTTAAGTTAATAAACCTTCTTTAACTAACTGAAGTTAACATAAAGCCATAACGGTATAAAGGCAGTGCATTTGGAAGAATTCCGTAATCTTATAATTATGTGTAAAGTCGATTTTCTTGTATATACACATCTAGCAATCGCTATCGAAAGGCCTCAAATCATTAGTTTAACATATATAAGTTAATTAACCCTCTTTATCTTACTGAAGTCTACAAACGTCTTAAAGGCATAACGGCAAAGCATTTAGAAGAATTACGTAATCTTATATTTAGGTATAAAGTCGATTTTGTTGTATATACTCATTAAGCAATCGAAATCGAAATGCTTCAAATCATTAATTTAACATATTTAAGTTAATTAACCCTCTTTATCTTACTGAAGTCTACAAACGCCTTAACGGCATAACGGCAAAGCATTTAGAAGAATCACGTAAACTTATATTTAGGTATAAAGTCGATTTTCTTGTAAATACTTGTTTAGCAATCGAAATCGAAATGCTTCAAATCATTAGTTTAACATATTTAAGGTAATTAACCCTCTTTATCTTACTGAAGTCTACAAACATCTTAACGGCATAACGGCAAAGCCTTTAGAAGAATTACGTAATCTTATATTTAGGTATAAGGTCGATTTTCTTGTATATACTCCTTTAGCAATCGATATAGAAATGCTTCAAATCATTAGTTTAACATATTTAAATTAATTAACCCTCTTTATCTCAAAGAAGTTTACATAAAGCCATAACGGTATAACGGCAGTGCATTTGGGAGAATTTCGTAATCTTATATTTAGGTATAAAGACGATTTTGTTGTATATACACATTTAGCAATCGATATCGAAATGCCTCAAATCATTAGTTTAACATATTTAAGTTAATTAACCCTCTTTATCTTACTGAAGTCTACAAACGCCTTAACGGCATAACGGCAAAGCATTAAGAAGAGTTACGTAAGCTTATATTTAGGTATAAATTTGATTTTCTTGTATATACTCATTTAGCAATCGAATTCCAAATGCTATTAATCATTAGTTTAACATATTAATTATAATTAACCCTCTTTATCTCACTGAAGTCTACAAACGCCTTAACGGCATAACGGCAAAGCATTCAGAAGAATAACGTAATCTTATACATATTTAGGTATAAAGTCCTTTTTCTTGCATATACTCATTTAGCAATCGAAATCGAAATGCTTCAAATCATTAGTTTAACATATTTAAGATAACTAACCCTCTTTATCTTACTGAAGTCTACAAACATCTTAACGGCATAACGGCAAAGCATTTAGAAGTATTACGTAATCTTATATTTAGGTATAAAGTCGCTTTTCTTGTATATACTCATTTAGCAATCGATATAGAAATGCTTCAAATCATTAGTTTAACATATTTAAGTTAATTAACCCTCTTTATCTTACTGAAGTCTACAAACGTTTTAACGGCATAACGGCAAAGAATTTAGAAGAATTACGCAATCTTATATTTAGGCATAAAGTCGATTTTCTTGTATACACTCATTTAGCAATCGATATCGAAATGCTTCAAATCATTAGTTTGACATATTTAAGTTAACAAACCTACCTTAACGAACTGAAGTTAACACAAAGCCATGGCAGCATAACGGCAGTGCATGTAGAAGAATTCCGTTATCATATATTTAGGTATAAAGTCGATTTTCTTGTATATATACATTTAGCAATCGATATCAAAATGACTCAAATCATTAGTTTAACATATTTAAGTTAATTAACCCCCTTTATCTTACTGAAGTCTACAAACGCCTTAACGGCATAACGGCAGTGCATGTAGAAGAATTCCGTTATCATATAATTAGGTATAAAGTCGATTTTCTTGTATATACTCCTTTAGCAATCGAAATCGAAATGCTTTAAATCATTAGTTTAACATATTAATTATAATTAACCCTCTTTATCTTACTGAAGTCTACAAACGCCTTAACGGCATAACGGCAAAGCATTCAGAAGAATAACGTAATCTTATACATATTTAGGTATAAAGTCCTTTTTCTTGTATATACTCATTTAGCAATCGAAATGTTTCAAATCATTAGTTTAACATATTTAAGTTAACTAACCCTCTTTATCTTACTGAAGTCTACAAACATCTTAACGGCATAACGGCAAAGCATTTAGAAGAATTACGTAATCTTATATTTAGGTATAAAGTCGATTTTCTTGTATATACTCATTTAGCAATCGATATAGAAATGCTTCAAATCATTAGTTTAACATATTTAAGTTAATAAACCTTCTCTAACGAACTGAAGTTTACATAAAGCCATAACGGTATAACGGCAGTGCATTTGGGAGAATTTCGTAATCTTATATTTAGGTATAAAGTCGATTTTGTTGTATATACACATTTAGCAATCGATATCGAAATGCCTCAAACCATTAGTTTAACATATTTAAGTTAATTAACCTTCTTTAACATATTGAAGTTGATATCAAGCCATGGCGGCATAACGACAGTACATTTGGAAGAATTCCGTAATCTTATATTTAGGTATAAAGTCGATTTTCTTGTATAAATGCATTAAGCAATCGATTTCGAAATGCTTCAAATAACTGGTGTAACATATCTAAGTTAATAAACCTTCTTTATCGAACTGAAGTTAACATAAAGCCATAACGGCATAACGGCAGTGCATTTAGAAGAATGCCGTAAGCTTATCTTTAGGTATAAAGTCGATTTTCTTGTATATAATCATTTAGCAATCGATATAGAAATGCTTTAAATCATTAGTTTAACATATTTAAGTTAATAAACCTTCTTTAACGAACTGAAGTTTACATAAAGCCATAACGGTATAACGGCAGTGCATTTGGGGGAATTTCGTAATCTTATATTTAGGTATAAAGTCGATTTTGTTGTATATACACATTTAGCAATCAATATCGAAATGCCTCAAATCATTAGTTTAACATATTTAAGTTAATTAACCTTCTTTAACATATTGAAGTTGATATCAAGCCATGGCGGCATAACGACAGTACATTTGGAAGAATTCCGCAATCTTATATTTAGGTATAAAGCTGATTTTCTTGTATATATGCATTAAGCAATCGATTTCGAAAATCTTCAAATCATTAGTTTAACATATTTAAGTTAATAAAACTTCTTTAACGAACAGAAGTTAACATAAAGCCATAACTGCATAACGGCAGTGCATTCAGAAGAATTCCGTAATCTTATATTTAGGTATAAAGTCCATTTTCTTGTATACACACATTTTGCACTCGATATCGAAATGCCTCAAATCATTAGTTTAACATATTTAAGTTAATTAACCCTCTTTATCTTACTGAAGTCTACAAACGCCTTAACGGCTTAACGGCAAAGCATTTAATTAACTCTCTCTATCTTACTGAAGTCTACAAACGCCTTAACGGCATGACGGCAAAGCATTTAGAAGAATTCCGTAATCTTATATTTAGGTATAATGTCGATTTTCTTACATATACTCATTTAGCAATCGATTTCGAAAATCTTCAATTCATAAGTGTAACAAATTTAAGTTAATAAAGCTTCTTTAACGCACACATTTAGAAATCGATATCGAAATGCTTCAAATCATTAGTTTAACATATTTAAGTTAATTAACCCTCTTTATCTTACTGAAGTCTACAAACGCCTTAACGGCATAACAGCAAAGCATTTAGAAGAATTACGTAAACTTATATTTAGGTATAAAGTCGATTTTCTTGTAAATACTTGTT
>JAPZAG010000391.1:0-36130 GCA_027475135.1 Bactrocera correcta | reverse complement strand
CGAAATGCCTCAAATCATTAGTTTAACATATTTAAGTTAATTAACCCCCTTTATCTTACTGAAGTCTACAAACGCCTTAACGGCATAACGGCAGTGCATGTAGAAGAATTCCGTTATAATATATTTAAGTATAAAGTCGATTTTCTTGTATATACACATTTAGCAATCGATATCGAAATGCTTCAAATCATTAGTTTAACATACTTAAGTTAACTAACCCTCTTTATCTTACTGAAGTCTACAAACATCTTAACGGCATAACGGCAAAGCATTTAGAAGTATTACGTTATCTTATATTTATGTATAAAGTCGATTTTCTTGTATATACTCATTTAGCAATCGATATAGAAGTGCTTCAAATCATTAGCTTAACATATTTAAGTTAATAAACCTTCTTTAACGAACTGAAGTTTACATAAAGCCATAACGGTATAACGGCAGTGCATTTGGGAGAATTTCGTAATCTTATACTTAGGTATAAAGACGATTTTGTTGTATATACACATTTAGCAATCGATATCGAGATGCCTCAAATCATTAGTTTAACATATTTAAGTTAATTAACCCTCTTTATCTTACTGAAGTCTACAAACGCCTTAACGGCATAACGGCAAAGCATTTAGAAGAATTGCGTAATCTTATATTTAGGTATAAATTCGATTTTCTTGTATATACTCATTTAGCAATCGAAATCGAAATGCTATAAATCATTAGTTTAACATATTAATTATAATTAACCCTCTTTATCTTACTGAAGTCTACAAACGCCTTAACGGCATAACGGCAAAGCATTCAGAAGAATAACGTAATCTTATACATATTTAGGTATAAAGTCCTTTTTCTTGTATATACTCATTTAGCAATCGAAATCGAAATGCTTCAAATCATTAGTTTAACATATTTAAGATAACTAACCCTCTTTATCTTACTGAAGTCTACAAACATCTTAACGGCATAACGGCAAAGCATTTAGAAGTATTACGTAATCTTATATTTAGGTATAAAGTCGATTTTCTTGTATATACTCATTTAGCAATCGATATAGAAATGCTTCAAATCATTAGTTTAACATATTTAAGTTAATTAACCCTCTTTATCTTACTGAAGTCTGCAAACGTTTTAACGGCATAACGGCAAAGATTTTAGAAGAATTACGTAATCTTATATTTAGGCATAAAGTCGATTTTCTTGTATACACTCATTTAGCAATCGATTTCGAAATGCTTCAAATAACTGGTTTAACATATTTAAGTTAATAAAGCTTCTTTAACGCACTGAAGTTAACACAAAGCCATGGCAGCATAACGGCAGTGCATGTAGAAGAATTCCGTTATCATATATTTAGGTATAAAGTCGATTTTCTTGTATATACACATTTAGCAATCGATATCAAAATGCCTCAAATCATTAGTTTAACATATTTAAGTTAATTAACCCCCTTTATCTTACTGAAGTCTACAAACGCCTTAACGGCATAACGGCAGTGCATGTAGAAGAATTCCGTTATCATATAATTTAGTATAAAGTCGATTTTCTTGTATATACACATTTAGCAATCGATATCGAAATGCCTCAAATCATTAGTTTAACATATTTAAGTTAATTAACCCTCTTTATCTTATTGAAGTCTACAAACGCCTTAACGGCATAACGGCAAAGCATTTAGAAGAATTACGTAATCTTATATTTAGGTATAAAGTCGATTTTCTTGTATATACTCATTTAGCAATCGAAATCGAAATGCTTTAAATCATTAGTTTAACATATTAATTATAATTAACCCCCTTTATCTTACTGAAGACTACAAACGCCTTAACGGCATAACGGCAAAGCATTCAGAAGAATAACGTAATCTTATACATATTTAGGTATAAAGTCGATTTTCTTGTATATACACATTTAGCAATCGATATCGAAATGCCTCAAATCATTAGTTTAACATATTTAAGTTAATTAACCCTCTTTATCTTACTGAAGTCTACAAACGCCTTAACGGCATAACGGCAAAGCATTTAGAAGAATTACGTAATCTTATATTTAGGTATAAAATCGATTTTCTTGTATATACTCATTTAGCAATCGAAATCGAAATGCTTTAAATCATTAGTTTAACATATTAATTATAATTAACCCTCTTTATCTTACTGAAGACTACAAACGCCTTAACGGCATAACGGCAAAGCATTCAGAAGAATAACGTAATCTTATACATATTTGGGTATAAAGTCGATTTTCTTGTATATACACATTTAGCAATCGATATCGAAATGCCTCAAATCATTAGTTTAACATATTTAAGTTAACTAACCCTCTTTATCTTACTGAAGTCTACAAACATCTTAACGGCATAACGGCAAAGCATTTAGAAGAATTACGTAATCTTATATTTAGGTATAAAGTCGATTTTCTTGTATATACTCATTTAGCAATCGATATAGAAATGCTTCAAATCATTAGTTTAACATATTTAAGTTAATAAACCTTCTTTAACGAACTGAAGTTTACATAAAGCCATAACGGTATAACGGCAGTGCATTTGGGAGAATTTCGTAATCTTATATTTAGGTATAAAGTCGATTTTGTTATATATACACATTTAGCAATCGATATCGAAATGCCTCAAATCATTAGTTTAACATATTTGAGTTAATTAACCTTCTTTAACATATTGAAGTTGATATCAAGCCATGGCGGCATAACGACAGTACATTTGGAAGAATTCCGTAATCTTATATTTAGGTATAAAGTCGATTTTCTTGTATAAGTGCATTAAGCAATCGATTTCGAAATGCTTCAAATAACTGCTGTAACATATCTAAGGTAATAAACCTTCTTTATCGAACTGAAGTTAACATAAAGCCATAACGGCATAACGGCAGTGCATTTAGAAGAATTCCGTAAGCTTATCTTTAGGTATAAAGTCGATTTTCTTGTATATAATCATTTCGCAATCGATATAGAAATGCTTCAAATCATTAGTTTAACATATTTAAGTTAATAAACCTTCTTTAACGAACTGAAGTTTACATAAAGCCATAACGGTATAACGGCAGTGCATTTGGGAGTATTTCGTAATCTTATATTTAGGTATAAAGTCGATTTTGTTGTATATACACATTTAGCAATCGATATCGAAATGTCTCAAATCATTAGTTTAACATATTTAAGTCAATTAACCTTCTTTAACAAATTGAGGTTGATATAAAGTCATGGCGGCATAACGACAGTACATTTGGAAGAATTCCGCAATCTTATATTTAGGTATGAAGTTGATTTTCTTGTATATATGCATTAAGCAATCGATTTCGAAAATCTTCAAATCATTAGTTTAACATATTTAAGTTAATAAACCTTCTTTAACGAACAGAAGTTAACATCATAACTGCATAACGGCAGTGCATTCAGAAGAATTCCGTAATCTTATATTTAGGTATAAAGTCGATTTTCTTGTATATACACATTTTGCACTCGATATCGAAAGGCCTCAAATCATTAGTTTAACATATTTAAGGTAATTAACCCTCTTTATCTTACTGAAGTCTACAAACATCTTAACGGCATAACGGCAAAGCCTTTAGAAGAATTACGTAATCTTATATTTAGGTATAAGGTCGATTTTCTTGTATATACTCATTTAGCAATCGATATAGAAAAGCTTCAAATCATTAGTTTAACAAATTTAAGTTAATTAACCCTCTTTATCTTACTGAAGTCTACAAACGTTTTAACGGCATAACGGCAAAGCATTTAGAAGAATTACGTAATATTATATTTAAGTATAAAGTCAACTTTTTTGAATATACACATTAAGCAATCGATATCGAAATGCTTCAAATCATTAGTTTAACATATTTAAGCTAAGTAACCCTCTTATCTTAATAAATTCTACAAACGCCTTAACGGCATAACGGCAAAGAATTTAGAAGAATTACGCAATCTTATATTTAGGCATAAAGTAGATTTTCTTGTATACACTCATTTAGCAATCGATATCGAAATGCTTCAAATCATTAGTTTGACATATTAAGTTAACAAACCTACCTTAACGCACTGAAGTTAACACAAAGCCATGGCAGCATAACGGCAGTGCATGTAGAAGAATTCCGTTATCATATATTTAGGTATAAAGTCGATTTTCTTGTATATACACATTTAGCAATCGATATCGAAATGCCTCAAATCATTAGTTTAACATATTTAAGTTAATTAACCCCCTTTATCTTACTGAAGTCTACAAACGCCTTAACGGCATAACGGCAGTGCATGTAGAAGAATTCCGTTATCATATATTTAAGTATAAAGTCGATTTTCTTGTATATACACATTAAGCAATCGATATCGAAATGCCTCAAATCATTAGTTTAACATATTTAAGTTAATTAACCCTCTTTATCTTACTGAAGTCTACAAACGCCTTAACGGCATAACGGCAAAGCATTGAGATGAATTACGTAATCTTATATTTAGGTATAAAGTCGATTTTCTTGTATATACTCATTTAGCAATCGAAATCGAAATGCTTTAAATCATTAGTTTAACATATTTAAGTTAACTAACCCTCTTTATCTTACTGAAGTCTACAAACATCTTAACGGCATAACGTCAAAGCATTTAGAAGAATTACGTAATCTTATATTTGGGTATAAAGTCGATTTTCTTGTATATACTCATTTAGCAATCGATATCGAAATGCCTCAAATCATTAGTTTAACATATTTAAGTTAATTAACCCTCTTTATCTTACTGAAGTGTACAAACGCCTTAACGGTATAACGGCAAAGCATTTAGAAGAATTACGTAAACTTATATTTAGGTATAGTGTCGATTTTCTTGTAAATACTTATTTAGCAATCGAAATCGAAATGCTTCAAATCATTAGTTTAACATATTTAAGTTAATAAACCTTCTTTAACGAACTGAAGTTTACATAAAGCAATAACGGTATAACGGCAGTGCATTTGGGAGAATTTCGTAATCTTATATTTAGGTATAAAGACGATTTTGTTGTATATACACATTTAGCAATCGATATCGAATTGCTTCAAATCATTAGTTTAACATATTTAAGTTAATTAACCCTCTTTATCTTACTGAAGTCTACAAACGCCTTAACGGCATAACGGCAAAGCATTTAGAAGAATTACATAATCTTATATTTAGGTATAAAGTCGATTTTCTTGTATATACTCATTTAGCAATCGATATCGAAATGTCTCAAATCATTAGTTTTACATATTTAAGTTAATTAACCCTCTTTATCTTACTGAAGTATACAAACGCCTTAACGGCATAACGGCAAAGCATTCAGAAGAATAACGTAATCTTATATTTAGGTATAAAGTCCATTTTCTTGTATATACTCAATCGAAATCGAAATGCTTCAAATCATTAGTTTAACATATTTAAGATAACTAACCCTCTTTATCTTACTGAAGTCTACAAACATCTTAACGGCATAACGGCAAAGCATTTAGAAGTATTACGTAATCTTATATTTAGGTATAAAGTCGATTTTCTTGTATATACTCATTTAGCAATCGATATAGAAGTGCTTCAAATCATTAGTTTAACATATTTAGGTTAATAAACCTTCTTTAACGAACTGAAGTTTACATAAAGCCATAACGTTATAACGGCAGTGCATTTGGGAGAATTTCGTCATCTTATATTTAGGTATAAAGACGATTTTGTTGTATATACACATTTAGAAATCGATATCGAAATGCCTCAAATCATTAGTTTAACATATTTAAGTTAATTAACCTTCTTTAACATATTGAAGTTGATATAAAGCCATGGCGGCATAACGACACTACATTTGGAAGAATTCCGTAATCTTATATTTTGGTATAAAGTCGATTTTCTTGTATAAATGCATTAAGCAATCGATTTCGAAATGCTTCAAATAACTGGTGTAACATATCTAAGTTAATAAACCTTCTGAACTGAAGTTAACATCAAGTCATAACGGCATAACGGCAGTGCATTTAGAAGAATTTCGTAAGCTTATCTTTAGGTATAAAGTCGATTTTTTTGTATATACTCATTTAGCAATCGATATAGAAATGCTTCAAATCATTAGTTTAACATATTTAAGTTAATAAACCTTCTTTAACGAACAGAAGTTTACATAAAGCCATAACTGCATAACGGGAGTGCATTTAGAAGAATTCCGTAATCTTGTATTTAGGTATAAAGTCGATTTTGTTGTATATACACATTTAGCAATCGATATCGAAATGCCTCAAATCATTAGTTTAACATATTAAGTTAATAAACATTTTTTAGCTTACTGAAGTCTACATAAAGCCTTAACGGTATAGCGGCAGTGCATTTAGAAGAATTCCGTAATGTTATAATTTTATATTTAGGTATAAAGTCGATTTTCTTGTATTTGCACATTTAGCAATCGATATCGAAATGCCTCAAACCATTAGTTTAACATATTTCGAAAAATTAACCTTCTTTAACATATTGAATTTGATATAAAGCCATGGCGGCATAACGACAGTACATATGGAAGAATTCCGTAATCTTATATTTAGGTATAAAGTTGATTTTCTTGTATATATGCATTAAGCAGTTGATTTCGAAAATCTTCAAATCATTAGTTTAACATATTTAAGTTAATAAACCTTCTTTAACGAACTGAAGTTAACATACAGCCATAACTGCATAACGGGAGTGCATTTAGAAGAATTCCGTAATCTTGTATTTAGGTATAAAGTCGATTTTGTTGTATATACACATTTAGCAATCGATATCGAAATGCCTCAAATCATTAGTTTAACATATTTAAGTTAATTAACCTTCTTTAACATATTGAAGTTGATATAAAGCCATAGCGGCATAACGACAATGCATGTAGAAGAATTCCGTAATCTTATATTCAGGTATTAAGTCGATTTTCTTGTATATACACATTTAGCTATCGATATCGAAATGCTTCAAATCATTAGTTTAACATATTTAAGTTAATTATCCTTCTATAACATATTGAAGTTGATATAAAGCCATGGCGGCATAACGACAGTACATTTGGAAGAATTCCGTAATCTTATATTTAGGTATAAAGTCGATTTTCTTTTATATACACATTTAGATATCGATATCTAAATGCTTCAAATCATTATTTTAACATAATTAAGTTAATTAACCTTTTTTAACGTATTGGAGTTGATATAAAGCCATGGTGGTATAACGACAGTACATTTGGAAGAATTCCGTTATCTTATATTTAGGTATAAAGTCGATTTTCTTGTATATATGCATTAAGCAATCGAAATCGAAATGCTTCAAATAACTGGTTTAACATATTTAAGTTAATAAACCTTCTTAAATGAACTGAAGTTATCATAAAGCCATAACGGAATAACGGCTGTGCATTTGGAAGAATTCCGTGACCTTATATTTAGGTATAAAGTCGATTTTGTTGTATATATACAAATGCTTCAAATCATTAGTTTAACATATTTAAGTTAAACTACCTTCTTTAACCTACCGAAGGAGACATGAAGCCATGGCATGTAGAAGAATTCTGAAATTTTATATTTAGGTATAAAATCGATTTTGTTGTATATACACATTTAGCAATCGATTTCGAAGTGCTTCAAATCATTAGTTTAACATAAATTAACCCTCATTATCTTACTAAAGTCTACAAAAGCCTTAGCGGCATAACGGCAGTGCATTTGGAAGAATTCCGTAATCTCATAAAGGCAGTGCATTTAGAATAATTCCGTTATCTTATATTTAGGTATAAAGTTGATTTTCTTGTATATACGCATTAAGCAATCGATATCGAAATGCTTCAAATCATTAGTTTAACATATTTAAGTTAACTAACCTTCTTTATCTTACTGAAGTTTACATAAAGCCATAACGGTATAACGGCAGTGCATTTGGGAGAATTTCGTAATCTTATATTTAGGTATAAAGTCGATTTTGTTGTATATACAAATTTAGCAATCGATATCGAAATGCCTCAAATCATTAGTTTAACATATTTAACTTAATAAACCTTCTTTAACGAACTGAAGTTTACATAAAGCCATAACGGTATAACGGCAGTGCATTTGGGAGAATTTCGTAATCTTATATTTAGGTATAAAGACGATTTTGTTGTATATACACATTTAGCAATCGATATCGAAATGCCTCAAATCATTAGTTTAACATATTTAAGTTAATTAACCCTCTTTATCTTACTGAAGCCTACAAACGCCTTAACGGCATAACGGCAAAGCATTTAGAAGAATTACGTAATCTTATATTTAGGTATAAAGTCGATTTTCTTGTATATACTCATTTAGCAATCGAAATCGAAATGCTTTAAATCATTAGTTTAACATATTTATTATAATTAACCCTCTTACTGAAGTCTACAAACGCCTTAACGGCATAACGGCAAAGCATTTAGAAGAATTCCGTTATCATATATTTAGGTATAAAGTCGATTTTCTTGTATATACTCATTTAGCAATCGAAATCGAAATGCTTTATATCATTAGTTTAACATATTTAAGATAATTAACCCTCTTTATCTTACTGAAGTCTTCAAACGCTTTAACGGCATAACGGCAAAGCATTTAGAAGAATTACGTAATCTTATATTTAGTTATAAAGTCCATTTTCTTGTATATACACATTTAGCAATCGAAATCGAAATGCTTCAAATCATTAGTTTAACATATTTAAGTTAACTAACCCTCTGTATCTTACTGAAGTCTACAAACATCTTAACGGCATAACGGCAAAGCATTTAGAAGAATTACCTAATCTTATATTTAGGTATAAAGTCGCTTTTCTTGTATATACTCATTAAGCAATCGATATAGAAATGCTTTAAATCATTAGTTTAATATATTTAAGTTAATGAACCTTCTTTAGCGAACTGAAGTTGGCATAAATCCATGGCGGCATAACGGCAAAGCATTTAGAAGAATTACGTTATCTTATATTTAGGTATAAAGTCGCTTTTCTTGTATATACGCATTTAGCAATCGATATCGAAATGCTTCAAATCATTAGTTTAACATAGTTAAGTAAATTAACATTCTTTATCTTACTGAAGTTTGCGCAAAGCCATAACGGTATAACGGCAGTGCATTTGAAGAATTCCGTAAACTTATATTTAGGTATAAAGTCGATTTTCTTGTATATACTCATTAAGCAATCGATATCGAAATGCTTCAAATCATTAGTTTAACATATTTAAGTTAATAAACCTTCTTTAACTAACTGAAGTTGATATAAAGCCATAACGGTATAACGGCAGTGCATTTGAAGAATTCCGTAATCTTATATTTAGGTATAAAGTCGATTTTCTTGTATATACATAATTAGCAATCGATATCGAAATGCCTCAAATCATTAGTTTAACTTATTTAAGTTAATTTACCTTCTTTATCTTACTGAAGTTTACATAAAGCCATAACGGAATAACGGCTGTGCATTTGGAAGAATTCCGTAATCTTATAGTTAGGTATAAAGTCGATTTTGTTGTATATACATTTACATATACATTGTTAATTAACCTTCTTTATCTTACTGAAGTTTACATAAAGCCATAACGGTATAACGGCAGTGCATTTGAAGAATTCCGTAATCTTATATTTAGGTATAAAGTCGATTTTCTTGTATATACATATTTAGCAATCGATATCGAAAAGCCTCAAATCAATTGTTTAACATATTTAAGTTAATTAACCCTCTTTATCTTACTGAAGTCTGCAAACGCCTTTACGGCAAAACGGCAATGCATGTAGAAAAATTCCGTAATCTTATATTTAGGTATAAAGTCGATTTTCTTGTATATACTCATTTAGCAATCGATATCGAAAAGCCTCAAATCATTAGTTTAACATATTTAAGTTAATTAACCCTCTTTATCTTACTGAAGCCTGCAAACGCCTTTACGGCAAAACGGCAAAGCATTTAGAAGAATTACGTAATCTTATATTTAGGTATAAAGTCGACTTTCTTGTATATACTCATTAAGCAATCGATATCGAAATGCTTCAAATCATTAGTTTAACATATTTAAGTCAACAAACCTACTTTAACGCACTGAAGTTAACATAAAGCCATAAATACATAACGGCAGTGCATTTAGAAGAATTCCGTAATCTTATATTTAGCTATAAAGTCGATTTTCTTGTATATACATATTTAGCAATCGATATCGAAATGCCTCAAATCATTAGTTTAACTTATTTAAGTTAATTTACCTTCTTTATCTTACTGAAGTTTACATAAAGCCATAACGGTATAACGGCAGTGCATTTGAAGAATTCCGTAATCTTATATTTAGGTATAAAGTCGATTTTCTTGTATATACTCATTGAGCAATCGATATCGAAATGTTTCAAATCAATAGTTTAACATATTTAAGTTAATAAACCATCTTTAACTCACTGAAGTTGATATAAAGCCATAACGGTATAACGGCAGTGCATTTGGAAGAATTCCGTAAGTTTATATTTAGGTATAAAGTCGATTTTCTTGTATATATGAATTAAGCAATCGATTTCGAAATGCTTCAAATAACTAGTGTAACATATCTTAGTAAATAAACCTTCTTAAACGATCTGAACTTAACATAAAGCCATAGCGGTATAACGGCAGTGCATTTGAAGAATTCCGTAATCTTATATTTAGGTATAAAGTCGATTTGCTTGTATATACTCATTGAGCAATCGATATAGAAATGCTTCAAATAATTAGTTTAACATATTTAAGTTAATAAACCATCTTTAACTAACTGAAGTTGATATAAAGCCATAACGGTATAACGGCAGTGCATTTGAAGAATTCCGTAATCTTATATTTAGCTATAAAGTCGATTTTGTTGTATATACACATTTAGCAATCGATATCGAAATGCTTCAAATAATAAGTTTAACATATTAAAGTTAATTAACCATCTTTAACGTATTGAAGGTGAAATAAAGCCATGGCGCCATAACGACAGTAATTTGGAAGAATTCCGTAATCTTAAATTTAGGTAGAAATCGATAACGAAATACTTTAAATCATTGGTTTAACATATTTAAGTTAATTAACCATTTTTAACGTATTGAAGGTGAAATAAAGCCATGGCGCCATCACGACAGTAATTTGGAAGAACTCCGTAATCTTATATTTAGGTATAAAGTCGATTTTCTTGTATATACACATTTAGCAATCGATGTCGAAATGCTTCAAATCAATAGTTTCACATATTAAAGTTAATTAACCATCTTTAACGTATTGAAGGTGAAATAAAGCCATAGCGCCATAACGACAGTAATTTGGAGGAATTCCATAATCTTATATTTAGGTACAAAGTCGATTTTCTTGTATATATGCATTTAGAAATCGATACCGAAATGCTTCAAATCATTAGTTTAACTTATTTAAGTTAATTAACCATCTTTAACGTATTGAAGGTGAAATAAAGCCATGGCGCCATAACGACAGTAATTTGGAAGAATTCCGTAATCTTATATTTGTGTATAAAGTCGATTTTCTTGTATATATGCATTAAGCAATCGATATCGAAATGCTTCAAATAACTGGTTTAACATATTTAAGTTAATAAACTTTCTTTATCTAACTGAAGTTAACATAAAGCCATGGCGGAATAACGGCAGTGCATTTGGAATAATTCCGTTATCCTATGTTTAGGTATAAAGTCAAGTTTCTTGTACTAACATATTTAGCAGTCGATATCGAAATGCTTCAAATCATTAGTTTAACATATTTAAGTTAATTAACCCTCTTTATCTTACATAAGTCTACATAAAAACTTAACGGTATAACTGCAGTGCATTTAAGAATTCCGTAATCTCGTATTTGGGTATAAATTCGATTTTCTTGAATACATACAGCAGCATTTAGCAATCGATATCGAAATGCTTCAAATCATTAGTTTAACATATTTAAGTTAGTTAACCTTCTTTAACGTACTGAAGTTGATATAAAGCCATGGCGACATAACGGCAGTGCATTTAGAAGAATTCCGTAATCTCATATTTAGGCATAAAGTCGATTTTGTTGTATATACACATTTAGCAATCGATATAGAAAAGCTTCAGCTCATTAGTTTATCATATTTAAGTTAAAAAAACTTCTTTAACGATCTGAAGTGGGCATACAGCCATGCACGCATAACGGCAGTGCATGTAGAAGAATTCCATAATCTTATATTTAGGTATAAAGTCGATTTTCTTGTATATACATATTTAGCTATCGATATCGAAATGCTTCAAATCATTAGTTTAACATATTAAGTTAATAAACATTTTTTAGCTTACTGAAGTCTACATAAAGCCTTAACGGTATAACTGCAGTGCATTTAAGAATTCCGTAATCTCGTATTTGGGTATAAATTCGATTTTCTTGAATACATACAGCAGCATTTAGCAATCGATATCGAAATGCTTCAAATCATTAGTTTAACATATTTAAGTTAGTTAACCTTCTTTAACGTACTGAAGTTGATATAAAGCCATGGCGACATAACGGCAGTGCATTTAGAAGAATTCCGTGATCTTATATTTAGGTATAAATTCGATTTTCTTGTATATACACATTTAGCGATCTATAACGAAATGCCTCAAATCATAAGTTTAACATATTTAAGTTAATAAACCTTCTTTAACGCACTGAAGTCTACATAAAGCCTTAATGGTATAACTGCACTGCATTTGGAAGAATTCCGTAATCTTATACATATTTAGGTATAAAGTCGATTTTCTTGTATATACACATTTAGCAATCGATATCGAAATGCTTCAAATCATTAGTTTAACATATTTAAGTTAATAAACCTTCTTTAACGCACTGAAGTCTACATAAAGCCTTAACGGTATAACTGCACTGCATTTAGAAGAATTCCGTTATCTTATATTTAGGTATAAATTCGACTTTCTTGTATATGCTCATTTAACAAGCGATATCAAAATGCTTCAAACCATTAGTTTAACATATTTAAGTTAATTAACCTTCTTTAACGTATTGAAGTTGATATAAAGCCATTTGGAAGAATTCCGTAATCTTATATTTAGGTATAAAGTCAATTTTCTTTTATATACACATTTAGATATCTATATCGAAATGCTTCACATCATTAGTTTAACATATTAAGTTAATAAACACTTTTTAGCTTAACGAGGTCTACATAAAGCCTTAGCGGTATAACGGCAGTGCATTTAGAAGAATTCCGTAATGTTATAATTTTATATTTAGGTATAAATTCGATTTTCTTGTATATACACAGTAGCAAGCGATATCGAGAAGCTTCAAATTATTAGTTTAACATATTTATGTTTATTAACCTTCTTTAACGTATTGAAGTTGATAAAGAGCCATGGCGCCATAACGACAGTACATTTGGAAGAATTCCGTAGTCTTATATTTAGGTATAAATTCGGTTTTCTTGTATATATGCATTAAGCAGTCGATATCGAAATGCTTCAAATCATTAGTTTAACATATTTAAATTAATAAAGTTTCTTTAACGTATTGAAGGTGAAATAAAGCCATGGCGCCATAACGACAGTAATTTGGAGGAATTCCATAATCTTATATTTAGGTATAAAGTCGATTTTCTTGTATATATGCATTTAGAAATCGATATCGAAATGCTTCAAATCATTGTTTATCATATTTAAGTTAATTAACCATCTTTAACGTATTGAAGGTGAAATAAAGCCATGGCGCCATAACGACAGTAATTTGGAAGAATTCCGTAATCTTATATTTAGGTATAAAGTCGATTTTCTTGTATATATGCATTTAGAAATCGATATCGAAATGCTTCAACTCATTAGTTTAACATATTTAAGTTAATAAACCTTCTTTAACGATCTGAAGTTGGCATAACGGCAGTGGATGTAGAAGAATTCCGTAATCTTATATCTAGGTATAAAGTCGATTTTCTTGTATATATGCATTCAGAAATCGATAACGAAATGCTTTAAATCATAAGTTTAACATATTTAAGTTAATTAACCATCTTTAACGTATTGAAGGTAAAATAAAGCCATGGCGCCATCACGACAGTAATTTGGAAGAATTCCGTAATCTTATATTTAGGTATAAAGTCGATTTTCTTGTATATACACATTTAGCAATCGATATCGAAATGCTTCAAATCATTGGTTTAACATATTAAAGTTAATTAACCATTTTTAACGTATTGAAGGTGAAATAAAGCCATGGCGCCATAACGACAGTAATTTGGAGGAATTCCATAATCTTATATTTAGGTATAAAGTCGATTTTCTTGTATATATGCATTTAGAAATCGATATCGAAATGCTTCAAATCATTGTTTATCATATTTAAGTTAATTAACCATCTTTAACGTATTGAAGGTGAAATAAAGCCATGGCGCCATAACGACAGTAATTTGGAAGAATTCCGTAATCTTATATTTAGGTATAAAGTCGATTTTCTTGTATATATGCATTTAGAAATCGATATCGAAATGCTTCAAATAACTGGTTTAAAATATTTAAGTTAATAAACCTTCTTTAACCTACCGAAGGTGACATGAAGCCATGGCGGCATAACGGCAGTGCATGTAGAAGAATTCCGTAATTTTATATTTAGGTATAAGTTCGATTTTTTTGTATAAACACATTTAGCAATCGATATCGAAATGCTTCAAATCATTAGTTTAACATATTTAAGTTAATTAACCCTCTTTATCTTACTTAATTCTACATAAAGCCTTAACGGTATAACTGCACTGCATTTAGAAGAATTCCATTATCCTTTATTTAGGTATAAATTCGACTTACTTGTATATGCTCATTTAGCCAGCGATATCAAAATGCTTCAAACCATAAGTTTAACATATTTAAGTTAATTAACCTTCTTTAACGTATTGAAGTTGATATAAAGCCATAACGACAAAACATTTGGAAGAATTCCGTAATCTTGTATTTAGGTATAAAGTCGATTTACTTGTATATATGCATTTAGAAATCGATATCGAAATGCTTCAAATCATTAGTTTAACATATATAAGTTAATTAACCATCATTAACGTATTGAAGGTGAAATAAAGCCATGGCGCCATAACGACAGTACATTTAGGAGAGTTCCATTTTCTTATATTTGGGTATAAAGCCGATTTTCTTGTATATATGCATTAAGCAATCGATATCGAAATGCTTCAAATAACTGGTTTAACATATTTAAGTTAATAAACCCTCTTTATCTAAATGAAGTTAACATAAAGCCATGGCGGAATAACGGCAGTGCATTTGGAAGAATTCCGTTATCCTATGTTTAGGTATAAAGTCAAGTTTCTTGTACTAGCACATTTAGCAATCGATATCGAAATGCTTCAAATAAATGGTTTAAAATATTTAAGTTAATAAACCTGCTTTAACATACCGAAGGTGATATGAAGCCATGGCGGCATAACGGCAGTGCATGTAGAAGAATTCCGTTATTTTGTATTTAGGTATAAAATCGATTTTTTTGTTTAAACAAATTTAGCAGTCGATATCAAAATGCTTCAAATCATTAGTTTAACATATTTAAGTTAATTAACCCTCTTTATCTTACTTAAGTCTACATAAAGCCTTAACGGTATAACTGCAGTGCATTTAAGAATTCCGTAATCTCGTATTTAGGAATAAAGTCGATTTTGTTGTATATACACATTTAGCAATGGATATCGAAATGCTTCAAATCATTAGTTTAACATATTTAAGTTAATAAACCTTCTTTAACGATCAGAAGTGGGCATACAGTCATGCAGGCATAACGGCAGTGCATGTAGAAGAATTCCATAATCTTATATTTAGGTGTAAAGTCGATTTTCTTGTATATACATATTTATCTATCGATATCGAAATGCTTCACATAATTAGTTTAACATACTAAGTTAATAAACATTTTTTAGCTTACTGAAGTCTACATAAAGCCTTAGCGGTATAACGGCAGTGCATTTAGAAGAATTCCGTAATGTTATAATTTTATATTTAGGTGTAAAGTCGATTTTCTTGCATTTACACATTTAGCAGTCGATATCAAAATGCTTCAAATCATTAGTTTAACATATTTAAGTTAATTAACCTTCTTTAACGTATTGAAGTTGACATAAAGCCATGGCGGCATAACGACAGTACATTTGGAAGAATTCCGTAATCTTATATTTAGGTATAAAGTCGATTTTCTTGTATATACACATTTAGCAATCAATATCGAAATGCTTCAAATCATTAGTTTAACATATTTAAGTTAATAAACTTTTTTTAGCTCACTGAAGTCTACATAAAGCCTTAACGGCATAACGGCAGTGCATTTAGAAGAATTCCGTGATCTTAAATTAAGTATAAATTCGTTTTTCTTGTATATACACATTTAGCAATCTATAACGAAATGCCTCAAATCATTAGTTTAACATATTTAAGTTAATAAACCTTCTTTAACGCACTGAAGTCTACATTAAGCCTTAACGGTATAACTGCACTGCATTTGGAAGAACTCCGTAATCTTATATTTAGGTATAAAGTCGATTTTCTAGTATATACACATTTAGCAATCGATATCGAAATGCTTCAAATCATTAGTTTAACATATTTAAGTTAATAAACTTTTTTTAGCTCACTGAAGTCTACATAAAGCCATAACGGCATAACGGCACTGCATTTAGAAGAATTCCGTTATCTTATATTTAGGTATAAATTCGACTTTCTTGTATATGCTCATTTAGCAAGCGATATCAAAATGCTTCAAACCTTTAGTTTAACATATTTAAGTTAATTAACCTTCTTTAACGTATTGAAGGTGAAATAAAGCCATGGCGCCATCACGACAGTAATTTGGAAGAATTCCATAATCTTATATTTAGGTATAAAGTCGATTTTCTTGTATATACACATTTAGCAATCGATATCGAAATGCTTCAAATCATTAGTTTAACATATTAAAGTTAATTAACCATCTTTAACGTATTGAAGGTGAAATAAAGCCATGGCACCATAACGACAGTAATTTGGAGGAATTCCATAATCTTATATTTAGGTATAAAGTCGATTTTCTTGTATAAATGCATTTAGAAATCGATATCGAAATGCTTCAAATCATTAATTAACATATTTAAGTTAATTAACCATCTTTAACGTATTGAAGGTGAAATAAAGCCATGGCGCCATAACGACAGTAATTTGGAAGAATTCCGTAATCTTATATTTAGGTATAAAGTCGATTTTCTTGTATATATGCATTTAGAAATCGATATCAAAATGCTTCAAATAACTGGTTTAACATATTTAAGTTAATAAACCTTCTTTAACCTACCGAAGGTGACATGAAGCCATGGCGGAATAACGGCAGTGCATGTAGAAGAATTCCGTAATTTTATATTTAGGTATAAAATCGATTTTTTTGTATAAACACATTTAGCAATCGATATCGAAATGCTTCAAATCATTAGTTTAACATATTTAAGTTAATTAACCCTCTTTATCTTACTTAAGTCTACATAAAGCCTTAACGGTACAACTGCAGTGCATTTAGAAATTCCGTAATCTCGTATTTAGGTATAAATTCGGTTTTCTTGAATACACACATTTAGCAAGCGATATCGAAATGCTTCAAATCATTAGTTTAACATATTTAAGTAAGTTAAACTTCTTAAACGATCTGAAGTGGGCATACAGCCATGGAGGCATAACGGCAGTGCATGTAGAAGAATTCCATAATCTCATATTTAGGTATAAAGTCGATTTTCTTGTATATACATATTTAGCAATCGATATCGAAATGCCTTAAATCATTAGTTTAACATATTTAAGTTAATAAACCTTCTTTAACGCACTGAAGTCTACATAAAGCCTTAACGGTATAACTGCACTGCATTTAGAAGAATTCCGTCATCTTATATTTAGTTATAAATTCGACTTACTTGTATATGATCATTTAGCCAGCGATATCAAAATGCTTCAAACCATTAGTTTAACATATTTAAGTTAATTAACCTTCTTTAATTGATATTTTTTATTGAAGTTGATATAAAGCCATAACGACAGTACATTTGGAAAATTTCCGTAATCTTATATTTGGGTATAAAGTCGATTTTCTTGTATATATGCATTTAGAAATCGATATCGAAATGCTTCAAATCATTAGTTTAACATATTTTAGTTAATTAACCATCTTTAACGTATTGAAGGTGAAATAAAGCCATGGCGCAGTAACGACAGTAATTTGGAAGAATTCCGTAATCTTATATTTGGGTATAAAGTCGATTTTCGTGGATTTACACATTTAGCAATCGATACCGAAAATCTTCAAATAACTGGTTTAGAATATTTAGGTTAATTAAACTTCTTTATCGTACTGAAGTTTAAATAAAGCCATAACGGCATAACGGCAGTATATTTGGGTGAATTCCGTAATCTTTTATTTACGTATAAAATCGATTTTCTTGTATATACACATTTAGCAATCGATATCGAAATGCTTCATCTCATTAGTTTAACATATTTAAGTTAATAAACCATCTTTAACGTATTGAAGGTGAAATAAAGCCATGGCGCCATAACGACAGTAATTTGGAAGAATCCCGTAATCTTATATTTAGGTATAAAGTCGATTTTCTTGTATATATCAATTTAGAAATCGATATTGAAATGCTTCAAATCATTAGTTTAACATATTTAAGTTAATTAACCTTCTTTAACGCATTGAAGTTGATGTAAAGCCATGGCGGCATAACGACAGTAATTTGGAAGAATTCCGTAATCTTATATTTAGGTATAAAGTCGATTTTCTTGTATATACACATTTAGATATCGATATCGAAATGCTTCAAATCATTAATTTAACATATTTAAGTTAATTAACCTTCTTTAACGTATTGAAGTTGATAAAGAGCCATGCCGGCATAACGACAGTACATTTGGAAGAATTCCGTAGTCTTATATTTAGGTATGAGGTCGATTTTCTTGTATATATGCATTAAGCAGTCGATATCGAAATGCTTCAAATAACTGGTTTAACATACTTAAGTTAATAAACCTTCTTTAACGAACTGAAGTTAATATAAAGCCCTAACGACATAACGGCAGTGCATTTAGAAGAATTACGTAATCTTATATTTAGGTATGAATTCGATTTTCTTGTATATACTCATTTAGCAATCGATATCGAAATGCTTCAAATCATTAATTTAACATATTTAAGTTAATAAAGCTTCTTTAACGCCTGAAGTTAACATAAAGCCATGGCGCCATAACGGCAGTACATGTAGAAGAATTCCGTTATCTTATATTTAGGTATGTAGTCGATTTTCTTGGATTTACACATTTAGCAAGCGATATCGAAAATCTTCAAATAACTGGTTTAGCATATTTTGGTTAATGAACCTTCTTTATCGTGTTGAAGTTTAATAAAGCCATAACGGCATAACAGCAGTATTTTTGGGTGAATTCCGTAATCTTATATTTAGGTATAAAATCGATTTTCTTGTATATGCACATTTGGCAATCGATATCGAAATGCTTCAACTCATTAGTTTAACATAATTAAGTTAATAAACTTTCTTTACCGATCTGAAGTTGGAATAAAGCCATGGCGGCATTACGGCAGTGCATGTAGAAGAATTCCGTAATCTTTTATTTAGGTATATAAAGTCGTTTTTCTCTTATATTCACATTTAGATATCGATAGCGAAATGCTTCAAATCATTAATTTAAAATATTTAAGTTAATTAACCTTCTTTATCTTACTGAAGCTTACATAAAGCCATAACGGTATAACGGCAGTGCATTTGGAAGCATTTCGTAAATTTATATTTAGGTATAAAGTCTATTTTGTTGTATATACACATTTAGCATTCAATATCGAGATGCTTCAACTCATTAGTTTAACATTTTTGAAGTATTAAACCTTCTTTAACGAACTGAAGTTGGCATAAAGCCATGGCGGCAAAACGGCAGTGCATGTAGAAGAATTCCGTTATCTTATATTTAGGTATAAAGTCGATTTTGTTGTATATACACAGTTAGCAATCGATATCGAGATGCTTCAACTCATTAGCTTAACATATTTAAGTTAATAAACCTTCTTTAACGATCTGAAGTTGGCATATAGCCACGGCGGCATTACGGCAGTGCATGTAGAAGAATTCCGTAATCTTTTATTTAGGTATATAAAGTCGATTTTCTCTTATATTCACTTTTAGATATCGATAGCAAAATGCTTCAAATCATTAATTTAAAATATTTAAGTTAATTAACCTTCTTTATCTTACTGAAGCTTACATAAAGCCATAACGGTATAACGGCAGTGCATTTGGAAGCATTTCGTAAATTTATATTTAGGTATAAAGTCTATTTTGTTGTATATACACATTTAGCATTCAATATCGAGATGCTTCAACTCATTAGTTTAACATTTTTAAAGTTTTAAACCTTCTTTAACGAACTGAAGTTGGCATAAAGCCATGGCGGCAAAACGGCAGTGCATGTAGAAGAATTCCGTTATCTTATATTTAGATAAAAAGTCGATTTTCTTGTATATACACAATTAGCAATCGATATCGAAATGCTTCAAATCATTAGCTTAACATATTTAAAATAAATAACCCTCTCTATCTTACTGAAGTCTACATTAAGCCTTAACGGCATAACGGCAGTGCATTTAAAAGAATTCCGTTATCTTATATTTAGGTATAAAGTCGATTTTGTTTTATATACACATTTAGCAAGCGATATCGAAATGCTTCAACTCATTAGTTTAACATATTTAAGTTAATAAACCTTCTTTAACGATCTGAAGTTGGCATAAGCCAGGCGGCATACGGCAGTGCATGTAGAAGAATTCCATTATCTTATATTTAGGTATAAATTCGATTTTCTTGTATACACACATTTAGCAATCGATATCGAAATGCCTCAAATCATTAGTTTAACATATTTAAGTTAATTAACCCTCTTTATCTTACTGAAGTCTACAAACGGCTTAACGGCATAACGGCAAAGCATTTAGAAGAATTACGTTATCTTATATTTAGGTATAAATTCGATTTTCTTGTATACACACATTTAGCAATCGATATCGAAATGCCTCAAATCATTAGTTTAACATATTTAAGTTAATTAACCCTCTTTATCTTACTGAAGTCTACAAACGGCTTAACGGCATAACGGCAAAGCATTTAGAAGAATTACGTTATCTTATATTTAGGTATAAAGTCGATTTTCTTGTATATACACAATTAGCAATCGATATCGAAATGCTTCAAATCATTAGCTTAACATATTTAAGTTAAATAACCCTCTCTATCTTACTGAAGTCTATATTAAGCCTTAACGGCATAACGGCAGTGCATTTAAAAGAATTCCGTTATCTTATATTTAGGTATAAAGTCGATTTTGTTTTATATACACATTTAGCAAGCGATATCGAAATGCTTCAACTCATTAGTTTAACATATTTAAGTTAATAAACCTTCTTTAACGATCTGAAGTTGGCATAACGGCAGTGCATGTAGAAGAATTCCGTTATCTTATATTTAGGTATAAAGTCGATTTTGTTTTATATACACATTTAGCAAGCGATATCGAAATGCTTCAACTCATTAGTTTAACATATTTAAGTTAATAAAACTTCTTTAACGAACTGAAGTTGGCATAAAGCCATGGCGGCATAACGGCAGTGCATGTAGAAGAATTCCGTTATCTTATATTTAGGTATAAATTCGATTTTCTTGTATACACACATTTAGCAATCGATATCGAAATGCCTCAAATCATTAGTTTAACATATTTAAGTTAATTAACCCTCTTTATCTTACTGAAGTCTACAAACGGCTTAACGGCATAACGGCAAAGCATTTAGAAGAATTACGTTATCTTATATTTAGGTATAAAGTCGATTTTGTTGTATATACACATTTAGCAATCGATATCGAAATGCCTCAAATCATTAGGTTAACATATTTAAGTTAATTAACCCCCTTTATCTTACTGAAGTCTACAAACGGCTTAACGGCATAACGGCAAAGCATTTAGAAGAATTACGTTATCTTATATTTAGGTATAAATTCGATTTTCTTGCATATACACATTTAGCAAGCGATATCGAAATGCTTCAAATCATTAGTTTAATATATTTAAGTTAATTAACCTTCTTTAACGTATTGAAGTTGATATAAAGCCATGGTGGCATAACGGCAGTGCATTTAGAAGAATTACGTAATCTTATATTTAGGTATAAATTCGATTTTCTTGTAGATATACATTTAGCAAGCGATATCGAAATGCTTCAAATCATTAGTTTAACATATTTAAGTTAATTAACCTTCTTTAACGTATTGAAGTTGATATAAAGCCATGGCGGCACAACGGCAGTGCATTTAGAAGAATTTCGTAATCTTGTATTTAGGTATAAAGTCTATTTTGTTGTACAGGGTAGGCCATTTTAAGTTGACCCATCTGGCAACGCTGTAACTTTTAACAGCGCTGACAAATCGGCCAATGTCATACCGCGTTAGAAGCGTCATTCGAAGACAATTTATACCATGGAACAGTTCACTCCAAAAGAACGCGCTGAAATTGTTCAGCTTTATATTCAAAATAACATTTCACTTGTGTTAACTCAACGTGCGTTTCGCAAAAAAAATAAAGTGAAAAGTGCTCCAGTTAAGAACACAATTAAGTCTTTATACGCAAAATTTGTGAACACCGGTAATCTCAGTAATGCCAGTCATGCATCCAGACAACGCACAAGACGTTCTGATGAAAATATCGAAGCTGTACGAGCCAGTATTGAGGAGACTCCATCGACATCGAGTTATCGCCGCTCTCAGGAATTAGACATCTCTCGCACCACTCTCCGACGCATAATTCATAAAGATTTGAAGACGTTTCCATATAAAATTCAAATGGCACAAAAACTAAACCCAGCTGATTATCCGCGACGCCTTAATTTTGGCAAATGGGCCATCGAAATGGCTGAAAACGAACTTGACTTTTGGCGAAAACTCATCATGTCAGACGAGGCACATTTCTCGTTGAATGGAGGCGTAAACAAGCAAAATTGCCGATTTTATGCCACCGAAAATCCTCAATTAATTGAAGAACAGCCTCTTTACGACCAAAAAGTAACAGTTTGGTGCGGTGTTTGCGCGAATATAATCATCGGACCGTATTTTTTCAAAGACGATGATGGAGCCACGACAACAGTCAATGGTGAGCGTTATCGAGCCATGATAACGGACTTTGTGATACCCATTATTCGCGAAAATGACATGGATAACTTCTGGTTTCAACAGGACGGGGCTACATGCCATACAGCTCGACCAACAATCAATTTATTGCGACCATTTTTCCCCGGGCGATTGATATCGGAAAATGGTGATGTTGACTGGCCACCGAGATCACCAGATTTGTCGCCACCAGACTTTTATTTGTGGGGTTATTTGAAATCCAAGGTATACGCTAATAAGCCAAAGACATTAGCTCAACTGAAAGCCAACATTCGACGTGAAACAGCCGCCATATCATCCGAAACATTGGCCAAAGTCATGGAAAATGTCGAAAAAAGAGTGCATTTAGCTGTCAAAGCTAAAGGTGCCCATTTACGCGATCTAATTTTTAAATATTAGCTGAAACAAATCCCCTTGGACCAAAATAAATTATTTTTGAAATGAACAAAAAACATTGTTTTCTTTTGTTCTTTTTTTTTAGAAACAAATGGGTCAACTTTAAAAGGCCTACCCTGTATATACACATCTAGCAAGCGATATCGAAATGCTTCAACTCATTAGTTTAACATATTTAAGTTAATAAACCTTCTTTAACGAACTGAAGTTGCATAAAGCCATGGCGGCATAACGGCAGTGCATGTAGAAGAATTCCGTTATCTTATATTTAGGTATAAAGTCGATTTTCTCGTATATACACACTAAGCAAGCGATATCGAAATGCTTCAAATCATTAGTTTAACATATTTAAGTTAATTAACCTTCTTTAACGTATTGAAGTTGATATAAAGCCATGGCGGCATAACGGCAGTGCATTTAGAAGAATTCCGTAATCTTATATTTAGGTATAAAGTCGATTTTGTTGTATATACACATTTAGCAATCGATATCGAGATGACTCAACTCATTAGTTTAACATATTTATGTTAATAAACTTTCTTTAACGAACTGAAATTGGCATAAAGCCATTGGCGGCATAACGGCAGTGCATGTAGGAGAATTCCGTTATCTTATATTTAGGTATAAATTCGGTTGTGTTGTATATACACATTTAGCAATCGATATCGAGATGTTTCAACTGATTAGCTTAACATATTTAAGTTAATAAACCTTCTTTAACGATCTGAAGTTGGCATATAGAAACGGCGGCATTACGGCAGTGCATGTAGAAGAATTCCGTAATCGTTCACTTAGGTATAAAGTCGATTTTCTTTTATATAGACATTTAGATATCGACATCGAAATGCTTCAAATCATTAGTTTAACATATTAAGTTAATAAACCTTTTTTAGCTTACTGAAGTCTACATAAGGCCTTAACGGTATAACGGCAGTGCATTTAGAAGAATCCCGTTATCTTATATTTAGGTATAAATTCGATTTTGTTGTATATACGCATTTAGCAATCGACATCGAAATTCTTCAACTCAATAGTTTAACATATTTAAGTTAATAAACCTTCTTTAACGATCTGAAGTTGGCATAACGGCAGTGCATGTAGAAGAATTCCGTAATCTTTTATTTAGGTATAAAGTCGATTTTCTTGTATATACACGTTTTTCAATCGATATCGAAATGCTTCAAATCATTTGTTTAACATATTAAGTTAATAAACATTTTTTAGCTTACTGAAGTCTACATAAAGCCTTAACGGTATAGCGGCAGCGCATTTAGAAGAATTGCGTAATGTAATAATTTTATATTAAGGTATAAAGTCGATTTTCTAGTATTTGCACATTTAGCAATCGATATCGAAATGCTTCAAACCATTAGTTTAACATATTTAGAATAATTAACCTTCTTTAACGTATTGGAGGTGATACAAAGCCATGGTGGCATAACGACAGTACATTTGGAAGAATTCCGTAATTTTATATTTAGGTATAAAGTCGATTTTCTTGTATATACACATTAAGCAATCGATATGGAAATGCTTCAAATCATAAGTTTAACATATTTAAGTTAATTAATCCTCTTTGTCTTACTGAAGTCTACAAAAGCCTTAACGGCATAACGGCAATGCATTTGGAAGAGTTTCGTAATCTCATATTTAGTTATAAAGTCGATTTTGTTGTATATACGTATTTAGCAATCGATAACGAAACGCTTCAAGTCATTAGTTTAACATATTTAAGTTAACATATTTAAGTTAATTAACCTTCTTTATCTTACTGAAGTTTACATAAAGCCATAACGGTATAACTTATAAATATATAAACTTATATTTAGGTATAAAGTCGAGTTTGTTGTATATACACATTTAGCAATCGATATGGAGATGCCTCAACTCATTAGTTTAACATATTTAAGTTATTATACCTTCTTTAACGAACTGAAGTTGGCATTAAGCCATGGCGGCATAACGGCAGTGCATGTAGAAGAATTCCGTTATCTTATATTTAGGTATAAAGTCGATTTTCTTGTATATACACATTTAGCAATCGATATCAAAATGCTTCAAATCATTAGTCTAACATATTTAAGTTAATAAACGTTCTTTAACGCACTGAAGTCTACATAAAGCCTTAACGGTATAACTGCGTGCATTCAGATTCCGTAAACTTCTGGTTAGGTATAAAATCAATTTTATTGTATATGCACATTTGGCAAGCGATATCGAAATGCTTCAACTCATAAGTTTAACATATTTATGTTAATAAACCTTCTTTAACGAACTGAAGTTGGCATAAAGCCATGGCGGCATAACGGCAATGCATGTAGAAGAATTCCGTTATCTTATATTTAGGTATAAAGTCAATTTTCTTGTATATACACATTTAGCAAGCGATATCGAAATGCTTCAAATCATTAGTTTAACATATTTAAGTTAATTAACCTTCTTTAACGTATTGAAGTTGATATAAAGCCATGGCGGCATAACGGCAGAGCATTTAGAAGAATTCCGTAATCTTATATTTAGGTATAAAGTCGATTTTCTTGTATATACACATTTAGCAAGCGATATCGAAATGCTTTAAATCATTAGTTTAACACATTTAAGTTAATTAACCTTTTTTAACGTATTGAAGTTGGCGAAAAGCCATGGCGGCATAACGACAGTGCATGTAGAAGAATTCCGTTATCTTATATTTAGGTATAAAGTCGATTTTCTCGTATATACACATTTAGCAAGCGATATCGAAATACTTCAAATAATTAGTTTAACATATTTAAGTTAATTAACCTTCTTTAACGTATTGAAGTTGATATAAAACCATGGCGGCATAACGGCAGTGCATTTAGAAGAATTCCGTTATCTTATATTTAGGGATAAAGTCGATTTTGTTGTATATACACATTTAGCAATCGATATCGAGATGCTTCAACTCATTAGTTTAACATATTTAAGTTAATTAGCCTTCTTTAACGAACTGAAGTTGGCATAAAGCCATGGCGGCATAACGGCAGTGCATTTGGAAGCATTCCGTATACTTATATTTAGGTAAAAAGTCGATTTTGTTGTATATACACATTTAGCAAGCGATATCGAAATGCTTCAACTCATTAGTTTAACATATTTAAGTTAATAAACCTTCTTTAACGATCTGAAGTTGGCATAAATCCATGGCGGCATAACGGCAATGCATGTAGAAGAATTCCGTTATCTTATATTTAGGTATAAAGTCGATTTTCTTGTATATACACATTTAGCAAGCGATATCGAAATGCTTCAAAACATTAGTTTAACATATTTAAGTTAATTAACCTTCTTTAACGTATTGAAGTTGATATAAAGCCATGGCGGCATAACGGCAGTGCATTTAGAAGAATTCCGTAATCTTATATTTAGGTATAAAGTCGATTTTCTTGTATATACTCATTTAGCAAGCGATATCGAAATGCTTCAAATCATTAGTTTAACACATTTAAGTTAATTAACCTTCTTTAACGTATTGCAGTTGGCAAAAAGCCATGGCGGCATAACGACAGTGCATGTAGAAGAATTCCGTTATCTTATATTTAGGTATAAAGTCGATTTTCTCGTATATACACATTTAGCAAGCGATATCGAAATACTTCAAATCATTAGTTTAACATATTTAAGTTAATTAACCTTCTTTAACGTATTGAAGTTGATATAAAGCCATGGCGGCATAACGGCAGTGCATTTAGAAGAATTCCGTTATCTTATATTTAGGGATAAAGTCGATTTTGTTGTATATACACATTTAGCAATCGATATCGAGATGCTTCAACACATTAGTTTAACATATTTAAGTTAATAAACCTTCTTTAACGAACTGAAGTTGGCATAAATCCATGGCGGCATAACGGCAGTGCATGTAGAAGAATTCCGTTATCTTATATTTAGGTATAAAGTCGATTTTCTTGTATATACACATTTAGCAAGCGATATCGAAATGCTTCAAATCATTAGTTTAACATATTTAAGTTAATAAACCTTCTTTAACGAACTGAAGTTGGCATAAATCCATGGCGGCATAACGGCAGTGCATGTAGAAGAATTCCGTTATCTTATATTTAGGTATAAAGTCGATTTTCTTGTATATACACATTTAGCAAGCGATATCGAAATGCTTCAAATCATTAGTTTAATATATTTAAGTTAATTAACCTTCTTTAACGTATTGAAGTTGATATAAAGCCATGGCGGCATAACGGCAGTGCATTTAGAAGAATTCCGTAATCTTATATTTAGGTATAAAGTCTATTTTGTTGTATATACACATTTAGCAAGCGATATCGAAATGCTTCAAATCATTAGTTTAACATATTTAAGTTAATAAACCTTCTTTAACGAACTGAAGTTGGCATAAATCCATGGCGGCATAACGGCAGTGCATGTAGAAGAATTCCGTTATCTTATATTTAGGTATAAAGTCGATTTTCTTGTAAATACACATTTAGCAAGCGATATCGAAATGCTTCAAATCATTAGTTTAATATATTTAAGTTAATTAACCTTCTTTAACGTATTGAAGTTGATATAAAGCCATGGCGGCATAACGGCAGTGCATTTAGAAGAATTCCGTAATCTTATATTTAGGTATAAAGTCGATTTTCTTGTATTTACATATTAAGCAGTCGATATCGAAATGCTTCAAATCATTAGTTTAACATATTTAAGTTAATTAACCCTCTCTATCTTATCGAAGTCTACATAAAGCCTTAACGGCATAACGGCAGTGCATTTAAAAGAATTCCGTTATCTTATATTTAGGTATAAAGTCGGTTTTATTGTATATGCACATTTAGCAAGCGATATCGAAATGCTTCAAATCATTAGTTTAACATATCTAAGTTAATTAACCTTCTTTAACGCATTGAAGTTGATATAAAGCCATTGCGGCATAACGGCAGTGCATGTAGAAGAATTCCGTTATCTTATATTTAGGTATAAAGTCGATTTTCTTGTATATACACATTAAGCAATCGATATCAAATGCTTCAAATCATTAGTTTAACATATTTAAGTGAATTAACCTTCTTTAACGCATTGAAGTTGATATAAAGCCATGGCGGCATAGCCACAGTGCATGTAGAAGAATTCGGTTATCTTATATTTAGGTATAAAGTCGATTTTGTTGTACATATACATTAAGCAATCGAAATCGAGATGCTTCAACTCATTAGTTTAACATACTTAAGTTAATAAACCTTCTTTAACGAACTGAAGTTGGCATAAGCCATTGGCGGCATAACGGCAGTGCATGTAGGAGAATTCCGTTATCTTATATTTAGGTATGAATTCGATATTCTTCTATACACTCATTTAGCAATCGATATCGAAATGCTTCAACTCATTAGCTTAACATATTTAAGTTAATAAACCTTCTTTAACGATCTGAAGTTGGCATATAGAAACGGTGGCATAACGGCAGTGCATTTGGGAGAATTTCGTAATCTTATATTTAGGTATAAAATCGATTTTGTTGTATATACACATTTAGATATCGACATCGAAATGCTTCAAATAATTAGTTTAACATTATAAGTTAATAAACCTTTTTTAGCTTACTGAATTCTACATAAAGCCTTAACGGTAAAACGGCAGTGCAGTTAGAAGAATCCCGTAATCTTTTATTTAGGTATAAATTCGATTTTTTTGTATATACGCATTTAGCAATCGACATTGAAATGCTTCAACTCAATAGTTTAACATATTTAAGTTAATAAACCTTCTTTAACGATCTGAAGTTGGCATAACGGCAGTGCATGTAGAAGAATTCCGTAATCTTTTATTTAGGTATAAGGTTGATTTTCTTGTTTATACACGTTTTTTAATCGTGCTTCAAATCATTTGTTTAACATATTAAGTTAATAAACATTTTTTAGCTTACTGAAGTCTACATAAAGCCTTAACGGTATAGCGGCAGTGCATTTAGAAGAATTGCGTAATGTTATTATTTTATATTTAGGAATAAAGTCGATTTTGTTGTATATACACATTTAGCAATCGCTAATGAAATGCTTCAAATCATTAGTTTTACATATTTAAGTTAATAAACCTTCTTTAACGAACTGAAGTTGGAATAAAGCCATGGCGGCATAACCACAGTGCATGTAGAAGAATTCCGTTATCTTATATTCAGGTATAAAGTCGGTTTTGTTGTATATACACATTTAGCAATCGATTTCGAGATGCTTCAACTCATTAGCTTAACATATTTAAGTTAATAAACCTTCTTTAACAATCTGAAGTTGGCATATAGCCACGGCGGCATTTCGGCAGTGCATAAAGAAGAATTCCGTAATCTTTTATTCAGGTATAAGGTCGATTTTCTTTTATATATACATTTAGATATCGATATCGAAATGCTTCAAATCATTAGTTTAACATATTTAAGTTAATTAACCTTCTTTAACGTACTGCAGTTGGCATATAGCCACGGCGGCACTACGGCAGTGCATGTAGAAGAATTCCGTAATCTTTTATTAAGTCGATTTTATTTTATATACACATTTAGACATCGATATCGAAATGCTTCAAATCATTAGTTTAACATATTAAGTTAATAAACATTTTTTAGTTTACTGAAGTCTACATAAAGCCTTAACGGTATAACGGCAGTGCATGTAGAAGAATTCCGTTATCTTATATTCAGGTATAAAGTCGATTTTGTTGTATATACACATTTAGCAATCGATATCGAGATGTTTCAACTCATTAGTTTAACTTATTTAAGTTAATAAACCTTCTATAACGATCTGAAGTTGGCATATAGCCACGGCGGCATTACGGCAGTGCATGTAAAAGAATTCCGTAATCTTTTATTTAGGTATAAAGTCGATTTTCTTTTATATACACATTTAGATATCGACATCGAAATGCTTCAAATCATTAGTTTAACATATTAAGTTAATAAACCTTTTTTAGCTTACCGAACTCTACATAAAGCCCTTACGGTATAACGGCAGTGCATTTAGAAGAATCCCGTTATCTTATATTTAGGTATAAATTCGATTTTGTTGTTTATACGCATTTAGCAATCGACATCGAAATGCTTCAACTCAATAGTTTAACATATTTAAGTTAATAAACCTTCTTTAACGATCTGAAGTTGGCATAACGGCAGTGCATGTAGAAGAATTCCGTAATCTTTTATAGAGGTATAAAGTCGATTTTCTTGTATATACACGTTTTTCAATCGATATCGAAATGCTTCAAATCATTTGTTTAACATATTAAGTTAATAATATTTTTAAGCTCACTGAAGTCTACATATAGCCTTAACGGTATAGCGGCAGTGCATTTAGAAGAATTGCGTAATGTTATAATTTTAATTTAGGTATAAAGTCGATTTTTTTGTATTTGCACATTTAGCAATCGATAGCGAAATGCTTCAAACCATTAGTTTAACATATTTAGAAAATTAACCTTCTTTAACGTATTGAAGGTGATACAAAGCCATGGTGGCATAACGACAGTACATTTGGAAGAATTCCGTAATTTTATATTTAGGTATAAAGTGGATTTTCTTGTATATACACATTAAGCACTCGATATGGAAATGCTTCAAATCATATGTTTAATATATTTAAGTTATTTAATCCTCTTTGTCTTACTGAAGTCTACAAAAGCCTTAACGGCATAACGGCAATGCATTTGGAAGAGTTCCGTAATCTTATATTTAGTTATAAAGTCGATTTTGTTGTATATACGTATTTAGCAATCGATAACGAAATGCTTCAAGTCATTAGTTTAACATATTTAAGTTAACATATTTAAGTTAACATATTTAAGTTAATTAACCTTCTTTATCTTACTGAAGTTTACATAAAGCCTTAACGGTATAACGGCAGTGCATGTAGAAGAATTCCGTTATCTTATATTTAGGTATAAAGTCGATTTTCTCGTATATACACATTAAGCAAGTGATATCGAAATGCTTCAAATCATGAGTTTAACATATTTAAGTTAATTAACCTTCTTTAACGATCTGAAGTTGATATAAAGCCATGGCGGCATAACGGCAGTGCATTTAGAAGAATTCCGTTAACTTATATTTAGGTATAAAGTCGATTTTGTTGTATATACACATTTAGCAAGCGAAATCGAAATGCTTCAACTCATTAGTTTAACATATTTAAGTTAATAAACCTTATTTAACGAACTGAAGTTGGCATAAAGCCATGGCGGCATAACGGTAGTGCATGTAGAAGATTTCCGTTAACTTATATTTAGGAATAAAGTCGATTTTCTCGTATATACACATATAGCAAGCGATATCGAAATGCTTCAAATCATTAGTTTAACATATTTAAGTTAATTAACCTTCTTTAACGTATTGAAGTTGATATAAAGCCATGGAGGCATAACGGCAGTGCATTTAGAAGAATTCCGTTATCTTATATTTAGGTGTAAAGTCGATTTTGTTGTATATACACATTAAGCAATCGATATCGAGATGCTTCAACTCATTAGTTTAACATATTTAAGTTAATAAACCTTCTTTAACGACCTGAAGTTGGCATATCCGGCATATGACATTCCGTTATCTTATATTTAGGTATAAAGTCGATTTTGTTGTATATACACATTTAGCAATCGATACCGAGATGCTTCAACTCATTAGCTTAACATGTTTAAGTTAATAAACCTTCTTTAACGATCTGAAGTTGGCATATAGCCACGGCGGCATTACGGCAGTGCATGTAGAAGAATTCCGTAATCTTTTATTTAGGTATAAGGTCGATTTTCTTTTATATACACATTTAGATATCGATATCGAAATGCTTCAAATCATTAGTTTAACATATTAAGTTAATAAACATTTTTTAGCTTACTGAAGTCTACATAAAGCCTTAACGGCATAACGGCAGTGCATTTAGAAAAATTCCGTTATCTTATATTTAGGTATAAAGTCGATTTTGTTGTATATACACATTAAGCAAGCGATATCGAAATGCTTCAACTCATTAGTTTAACATAGTTAAGTTAATAAACCTTCATTAACGAACTGAAGTTGGCATAAAGCCATGGCGGCATAACGGCAGTGCATGTAGAAGAATTCCGTTATCCTATATTTAGGTATAAAATCGATTTTCTTGTATATACACATTTAGCAAGCGATATCGAAATGCCTTAAATCATAAGTTTAACTTATTAAGTTAATTAACCTTCTTTAACGTATTGAAGTTTATATAAAGCCAAGGCGGCATAACGGCAGTGCATTTAGAAAATTCCGTAATCTTATATTTAGGTATAAAGTCGATTTTGTTGTATATACACATTAAGCAAGCGATATCGAAATGCTTCAACTCATTAGTTTAACATATTTAAGTTAATAAACCTTCTTTAACGACTGAAGTTGGCATAAAGCCATGGCGGCATAACGGCAGTGCATGTAGAAGAATTCCGTAATCTATTATTTAGGTATAAAGTCGATTTTCTTGTATATACACATTTAGCAAGCGATATCGAAATGCTTAAATCATAAGTTTAACTTATTAAGTTAATTAACCTTCTTTAACGTATTGAAGTTGATATAAAGCCAGGCGGCATAACGGCAGTGCATTAGCAAAATCCGTAATCTTTATAGGTATAATGTCGATTTCTTTTATATACACATTTAGCAAGCGATATCGAAATGCTTCAAATCATTAGTTTAACATATTTAAGTTAATAAACTTCTTTACTTACTGAAGTTGACATAAAGCCATGGCGGCATAACGGCAGTGCATGTAGAAGAATTCCGTAATCTTATATTTAGGTATAAAGTCGATTTTCTTGTATATACACATTTAGCAAGCGATATCGAAATGCTTCAACTCATTAGTTTAACATATTTAAGTTAATAAACCTTCTTTAACGTATTGAAGTTGGCATATAGCCACGGCGGCATTACGGCAGTGCATGTAGCAGAAATCCGTAATCTTTTATTAAGGTATAATGTCGATTTTCTTTTATATACACATTTAGCAATCGATATCGAAATGCTTCAAATCATTAGTTTAAATATTTAAGTTAATTAACTTCTTTAGCTTACTGAAGTTGATATAAAGCCATGGCGGCATAAGGCAGTGCATTTAGAAGAATTCCGTAATCTTATATTTAGGTATAAAGTCGATTTTGTTGTATATACACATTTAGCAATGCGATATCGAGATGCTTCAACTCATTAGTTTAACATATTTAAGTTAATAAACCTTCTTTAACGACTGAAGTTGGCATATAGCCACGGCGGCATTACGGCAGTGCATGTAGCAGAAATCCGTAATCTTTTATTAAGGTATAATGTCGATTTTCTTTTATATACACATTTAGCAATCGATATCGAAATGCTTCAAACTCATTAGTTTAAAATATTTAAGTTAATAAACCTTCTTTAGCGTACTGAAGTGCATATAAAGCCAGGCGGCATAACGGCAGTGCATTTAGAAGAATTCCGTAATCTTATATTTAGGTATAAAGCGATTTTCTTGTATATACACATTTAGCAATCGATATCGAAATGCTTCAACTCATTAGTTTAACATATTAAGTTAATAAACCTTCTTTAACGTACTGAAGTTGGACATAAGCCATGGCGGCATACGGCAGTGCATGTAGAAGAATTCCGTTATCTTATATTTAGGTATAAAGTCGATTTTCTTTATATACACAATTAAGCAATCGATATCGAAATGCTTCAAATCATTAGTTTAACATATTTAAGTTAATAAACCTTCTTTAACGATCTGAAGTTGGCATATAGCCACGGCGGCATTACGGCAGTGCATTTAGAAGAATTCCGTAATCTTTTATTTAGGTATAAAAGGCGATTTTCTTTTATATACACATTTAGATATCGATATCGAAATGATTCAAATCATTAGTTTAACATATTAAGTTAATAAACATTTTTTAGCTTACTGAAGTCTACATAAAGCCTTAACGGTATAACGGCAGTGCATGTAGAAGAATTCCGTTATCTTATATTTAGGTATAAAGTCGATTTTCTTAAATTTACACAATAAGCAATCGATGCCGAGATGCTTCAACTCATTTGCTTAACATATTTAAGTTAATAGACCTTCTTTAACGGTCTGAAGTTGGCATATAGCCAGGGCGGCATTACGGCAGTGCATGTAGAAGAATTCCGTAATCTTTTATTTAGGTATAAATTCGGTTTTCTTTTATATACACATTTAGATATCGATATCGAAATGATTCAAATCATTAGTTTAACATATTAAGTTAATAAACATTTTTTAGCTTACTGAAGTCTACATAAAGCCTTAACGGTATAACGGCAGTGCATGTAGAAGAATTCCGTTATCTTATATTTAGGTATAAAGTCGATTTTCTTAAATTTACACAATAAGCAATCGATGCCGAGATGCTTCAACTCATTTGCTTAACATATTTAAGTTAATAGACCTTCTTTAACGGTCTGAAGTTGGCATATAGCCAGGGCGGCATTACGGCAGTGCATTTAGAAGAATTCCGTAATCTTTTATTTAGGTATATAAAGGCGATTTTCTTTTATATTCACATTTAGATATCGATATCGAAATGCTTCAAATCATTAGTTTAACATATTAAGTTAATAAACATTTTTTAGCTTACTGAAGTCTACATAAAGCCTTAACGGTATAACGGCAGTGCATGTAGAAGAATTCCGTTTTCTTATATTTAGGTATAAAGTCGATTTTCTTAAAATTACACAATAAGCAATCGATATCGAAATGCTTCAAATCATTAGTTTAACATATTTAAGTTAATAAACCTTCTTTAACGATCTGAAGTTGGCAAATAGCCACGGCGGCATTACGGCAGTGCATGTAGAAGAATTCCGTAATCTTTTACTTAGGTATAAGGTCGATTTTCTTTTATATACACATTTAGATATCGATATCGAAATGCTTCAAATCATTAGTTTAACATATTAAGTTAATAAACATTTTTTAGCTTACTGAAGTCTACATAAAGCCTTAACGGTATAACGGCAGTGCATGTAGAAGAATTCCGTAATCTTTTATTAAGGTATAAAGTCGATTTTCTTGTATATACACGTTTTTCAATCGATATCGAAATGCTTCAAATCATTTGTTTAACATATTAAGTTAATAAACATTTTTTAGCTTATTGAAGTCTACATATAGCCTTAACGGCGTAACGGCAGTGCATTTAAAAGGTCTCCGTTATCTTATATTTAGGTATAAAGTCCATTATATTGTATATGCACATTTAGCAAGCGATATCGAAATGCTTCAACTCATATGTTTAACATATTGATGTTAATAAACCTTCTTTAACGAACTGAAGTTGGCATAAAGCCATGGCAATGCATGTAGAAGAATTCCGTTATCTTATATTTAGGTATAAAGTCAATTTTCTTATATATACACATTTAGCAAGCGATATCGAAATGCCTCAAATCATTAGTTCAACATATTTAAGTTAATTAACCTTCTTTAACATATTGAAGTTGATATAAAGCCATGGCGGCATAACGGCAGTGCATTTAGA
>JAPZAG010000389.1:0-57784 GCA_027475135.1 Bactrocera correcta | reverse complement strand
CACCTCATTAGGTTAACATATTTATGTTAATAAACCTTCTCTAACGATATTAAGTTGGCATATATCTATGGCGGCATAACGGCAGTGCATTTAGAGGAATTCCGTTATCTTATATTTAGGCATAAAATCGATTTTCTTGTATATACACATTTAGCTATCGATATCGAAATGCTTCAAATCATTAGTTTAACATATTAAAGTTAGTTAACCTTCTTTAACGTATTGAAGTTATATAAAGCCATGGCGGCATAACGACAGTACATTTGCAAGAATTCTGCAGTCTTATATTTAGGTATAAAGTCAATTTTCTTGTATATAAACATTTAACAATCGATATCGAAATGCTTCAAATAACTGGTTTAACATATTTAAGCTAATAAACCTTCTTTAACGAACTGAAGTTGGCTTAAGGCCATGGCGGCATAACGGCAGTGCATTTAGAAGAATTTCGTAATCTTATATTTAGGTATAAAGTCGATTTTCTTGTATATACACATTTAGCTATCGATATCGAAATGCTTCAAATCATTAGTTTAACATATTTAAGTTAGTTAACCTTCTTTTACGTAATGAAGGTGATATAAGGCCATGGCGGCATAACGACAGTGCATTTCGAAGAATTCCGTTATCTTATATTTAGGTATAAAGTCGTTTTTGTTGTATATACGCATTTAGCAATCGATATCGAAATGCTTCAATTCATTAGTTTAACATATTTAAGTTAATTAACCTTCTTTAACGTAATGAAGGTGATATTAAGCCATGGCGGCATAACGACAGTGCAGGTAGAAGAGTTCCGTAATCTTATATTTAGGTATATAGTCAATTTTCTTGTATATACACATTTAGCTATCGATATCGAAATGCTTCAAATCATTAGTTTAACATATTTAAGTTAATCAGCCTTCTTTAACGTATTGAAGTTGATATAAAGCCATGGCGGCATAACGACAGTACATTTGGAAGAATTCCGTAGTCTTATATTTATGTAAAAAGTCGATTTTCTTGTATATACACATTTAGCGATCGATATCGAGATGCCTCAACTCATTAGTTTAACATATTTATGTTAATAAACCTTCTTTAACGATCTGAAGTTGGCATATAGCCATGGCGGCATAACGACAGTGCATTTAGAAGAATTCCGTTATCTTATATTTAGGTATAAAGTCGATTTTCTTGTATATACACATTTAGCTATCGATATCGAAATGCTTCAAATCATTAGTTTAACATATTTAAGTTAGTTAACCTTCTTTAACGTAATGAAGGTGATATAAAGCCATGGCGGCATAACGACAGTACATTTGGAAGAATTCCGTAATCTTATATTTAGGTATAAAGTCGATTTTCGTGTATATATGCATTAAGCAATCGATTTCGAAATGCTTCAAATAACTGGTTTAACATATTTAAGTTAATAAACCTCCTTTAACGAACTGAAGTTAACGTAAAGCCATAACGAAATAACGGCAGTGCAATTAGAGGAACTCCGTTATCTTATATTTAGGTATAAAGTCGATTTTGTTGTACATACACATTTAGCAATCGATATCGGAAATCTTCAAATCATTAGTTTAACATATTTAAGTTAGTTAACCTTCTTTAACGTAATAAAGGTGATACAAAGCCATGGCGGCATAACGACAGTGCATTTAGAAGAATTCCGTAACCTTTTATTTAGGTATAAAGTCGATTTCGTTGTATATACGCATTTAGCAATCGACATCGAAATGCTTTAAATCATTAGTTTAACATATTTAAGATAACTAACCCTCTTTATCTTACTGAAGTCTACAAAAGCTTTAACGGCATAACGGCAGTGCATTTGGAAGAGTTCCGTAATCTTATATTTAGGTATTAAGTCGATTTTCTTGTATATACGCATTTAACAATCGACATCGAAATGCTTCAAATCATTAGTTTAACATATTTAAGATAATTAACCCTCTTTATCTTACTGAAGTCTACAAAAGCCTTAACGGCATAACGGCAGTGCATTTGTAAGAGTTCCGTAATCTTATATTTAGGTGTTAAGTCGATTTTCTTATATATACGCATTTAGCAATCGACATCGAAATGCTTAAATCATTAGTTTAACATATTAAAGTTAATTAACCATCTTTAACGTAATGAAGGTGATATAAAGCCATGGCGGCATAACGACAGTGCATGTAGAAGAATTCCGTAATCTTATATTTAGGTTAAGGTCGATATTCTTGTATAAACGCATTTAGCAATCGATATCGAAATGCTTCAAATAACTGGTTTAGCATATTTAGGTTAATTAGCCTTCTTTATCTTACCGAAGTTTACATAAAGCCATAACGGCAGTATATTTGGGTGAATTCCGTAACCTTTTATTTAGGTATAAAATCGATTTTCTTGTACATACACATTTAGCAATCGATATCGAAATGCTCCAAATCATGAGTTTAACATATTTAAGCTAATTAACCCTCTTTATCTTACTAAAGTCTACAAAAGCCTTAACGGCGTAACGAGAGTGCATTCGGAAGAATTCCGTTATCTTATATTTAGGTATAAAGTCGATTTTCTTGTATATACTCAGTTAGTAATCGATATCGAATTGCTTCAAATCATGAGTATAAAATATTTAAGTTCATAAACCTTCTTTAACGGACTGAAGTTGGCATAAAGCAATGGCGGCATAACGGCAGTGCATTTAGAAGAATTCCGTAATCTTATATTTAGGTATAAAGTCGATTTTGTTGTATAAATATACGCATTTAGCAATCGATATCGAAATGCTTCAAATCATTAGTTTAACATATTTAAGTTAATTTACCTTCATTAACGTATTGAAGTTGATATGAAGCCATGGCGGCATAACGACAGTACATTTGGAAGAATTCCGTAATCTTATGTTTAGGTATAAATTCGATTTTCTTGTATATACACATTTAGCAAGCGATATCGAAATGCTTCAAATCAATAGTTTAGCATATTTAAGTTAATAAACCTTCTTTAACGAACTGAAGTTAACATAAAGCCATAACGGCATAACGGCAGTGCATTTAGAAGAATTCCGTTATCTTATATTTAGGTATAAAGTCGATTTTCTTGTATATACGCATTTAGCAATCGACAACGAAATGCTTTAAATCATTAGTTTAACATATTAAAGTTAATAACCATCTTTAACGTAATGAAGGTGATATAAAGCCATGGCGGCATAACGACAGTGCATGTAGAAGAATTCCGTTATCTTATATTTAGGTATAAAATCGATTTTCTTGTATATATACATATAGCAATCGATAGCGAAATGCTTCTAATCATTAGTTTAACATATTTAAGTTAATTAACCTTCTTTAACGTATTGAAGTTAATATAAAGCCATGGCGGCATAACGGCAGTGCATTTACAAGAATTCCGTAATTTTATATTTAGGTATAAAGTCGATTTTCTTGTATATACGCATTTAGCAATCGACATCGAAATGCTTTAAATCATTAGTTTAACATATTTAAGATAATTAACCCTCTTTATCTTACTGAAGTCTACAAAAGCTTTAACGGCAGTGCATTTTGAAGAGTTTCGTAATCTCATATTTAGGTATTAAGTCGATTTTCTTGTATATACGCATTTAGCAATCGACATCGAAATGCTTCAAATCATTAGTTTAACATATTTAAGTTAATAACCTTCTTTAACGTATTGAAGGTGATATAAAGCCATAGCGGCATAACGACAGTGCATGTAGAAGAATTGCGTAATCTTATATTTAGGTATGAATTCGTTTTTCTTGTATATACACATTTAGCAATCGATATCGAAATGCTTTAAATCATTAGTTTAACATATTTAAGTAAATTAATCCTCTTTATCTTACAGAAGTCTACAAAAGCCTTAACGGCATAACGGCAGTGCATTTGGAAGAGTTCCGTAATCTTATATTTAGGTATTAAGTCGATTTTCTTGTATATACGCATTTAGCAATCGACATCGAAATGCTTCAAATCATTAGTTTAACATATTTAAGATAATTAACCCTCTTTATCTTACTAAAGTCTACAAAAGCCTTAACGGCATAACGGCAGTGCATTTGGAAGAGTTCCGTAATCTTATATTTAGGTATTAAGTCGCTTTTCTTATATATACGCATTTAGCAATCGACATCGAAATGCTTTAAATCATTAGTTTAACATATTAAAGTTAATTATCCATCTTTAGCGTAATGAAGGTGATATAAAGCCATGGCGGCATAACGACAGTGCATGTAAAAGAATTCCGTAAACTTATATTTAGGTTTAAAGTCGATATTCTTGTATAAACGCATTTAGCAATCGATATCGAAATGCTTCAAGTAACTGGTTTAGCACATTTAGGTTAATTAGCCTTCTTTATCTTACCGAAGTTTACATAAAGCCAAACGGCAGTATATTTGGGTAAATTCCGTAATCTTTTATTTAGGTATAAAATCGATTCTCTTGTACATACACATTTAGCAATCGATATCGAAATGCTTCAAATCATTAGTATAAAATATTTAATTTCATAAACCTTCTTTAACGGACTGAAGTTGGCATAAAGCAATGGCGGCATAACGGCAGTGCATTTAGAAGAATTCCGTAATCTTAGATTTAGGTATAAAATCGATTTTGTTGTATAAATATACGCATTTAGCAATCGATATCGAAATGCTTCAAATCATTAGTTTAACATATTTAAGTTAATTAACCTTCTTTAACGTATTGAAGTTGATATAAAGCCATGGCGGCATAACGACAGTACATTTGGAAGAATTCCGTAATCTTATGTTTAGGTATAAATTCGATTTTCTTCTATATACACATTTAGCAAGCGATATCGAAATGCTTCAAATCAATAGTTTAACATATTTAAGTTAATAAACCTTCTTTAACGAACTGAAGTTAACATAAAGCCATAACGGCATAACGGCAGTGCATTTAGAAGAATTCCGTTATCTTATATTTAGGTATAAAGTCGATTTTCTTGTATATACGCATTTAGCAATCGACAACGAAATGCTTTAAATCATTAGTTTAACATATTAAAGTTAATTAACCATCTTTAACGTAATGAAGGTGATATAAAGCCATGGCGGCATAACGACAGTGCATATAGAAGAATTCCGTTATCTTATATTTAGGTATAAAGTCGATTTTCTTGTATATATACATATAGCAATCGATAGCGAAATGCTTTAAATCATTAGTTTAACATATTTAAGTTAATTAACCGTCTTTATCTTACTGAAGTTTACATAAATCCATAACAGTATAACGGCAGTGCACTTGGAAGAATTCCGTAATCTTATATTTAGGTATAAAAGTCGATTTTCTTGTATATACTCATTTAGCAATCGATATCGAAATGCTTTAAATCATTAGTTTAACATATTTAAGTTAATAAAGCTTCTTTAGAAGAACTCCGTTAGCTTATACTAAGGTATAAAGTTGACTTTCTTGTATATACACATTTAGCAATCGATACCGAAATGCTTCAAATCATTAATTTAACATATTTAAGTTAATTAACCTTCTTTAACGTATTGAAGTTGACATAAAGCCATGGCGGCATAACGGCAGTACATTTAGAAGAATTCCGTTATCTTATATTTAGGTATAAAATCGATTTTGTTGTATATATGCATATAGCAATCGATATCGAAATGCTTCAAATCATTAGTTTAACATATTAAATTAATTAACCTTCTTTAACGTATTAAATTGATATAAAGCTATGGCGGCATAACGGCAGTTCGTTTAGAAGAATTCCGTTATCTTATATTTAGGTATAAAGTCGATTTTGTTGTATAAATTCACGCATTTAGCAATCGATATCGAAATGCTTCAAATCATTAGTTTATCATATTTAAGTTAATTAACCTTCTTTAACGTATTGAAGTTGATATAAAGCCATGGCGGCATAACGACCGTACATTTGGAAGAATTCCGTAATCTTATGTTTAGGTATAAAGTCGATTTTCTTGTATATACACATTTAGCAAGCGATATCGAAATGCTTTAAATCAATAGTTTAACATATTTAAGTTAATAAACCTTCTTTAACGAACTGAAGTTAACATAAAGCCATAACGGCATAACGGCAGTGCATTTAGAAGAATTCCGTTATCTTATATTTAGGTATAAAGTCGATTTTCTGGTATATATGCATTAAGAAATCGATATCGAAATGCTTCAAATAACTGGTTTAACATATTTAAGTTAATAAACCTTCTTTAACGCACTGAAGTCTACATAAAGCCTTAAAGGTATGACTGCAGTGCATTTAGAAGAATTCCGTAATCTTATATTTAGGTATAAAGTCGATTTTCTTGTATAAACGCATTTAGCAATCCATATCGAAATGCTTCAAATAACTGGTCTAGCATATTTAGCTTAATTAGCCTTCTTTATCTTACCGAAGTTTACATAAAGCCATAACGGCAGTATATTTGGGTGAATTCCGTAATCTTTTATTTAGGTATAAAATCGATTTTCTTGTACGTACACATTTAGCAATCGATATCGAGATGCTTCACCTCATTAGTTTAACATATTTAAGTTAATAAACCTTCTTTAACGAACTGAAGTTGGCATAAAGCTATGGCGGCATAACGGCAGTGCATGTAGAATAATTCCGTTATCTTATATTTAGGTATAAAGTCGATTTTCTTGTATATACTCAGTTAGCAATCGATATAGAATTGCTTCAAATCATTAGTATAAAATATTTAAGTTCATAAACCTTCTTTAACGGACTGAAGTTGGCATAAAGCAATGGCGGCATAACGGCAGTGCATTTAGAAGAATTCCGTAATCTTATATTTAGGTATAAAGTCGATTTTGTTGTATAAATATACGCATTTAGCAATCGATATCGAAATGCTTCAAATCATTAGTTTAACATATTTAAGTTAATTTACCTTCATTAACGTATTGAAGTTGATATAAAGCCATGGCGGCATAACGACAGTACATTTGGAAGAATTCCGTAATCTTATGTTTAGGTATAAATTCGATTTTCTTGTATATACACATTTAGCAAGCGATATCGAAATGCTTCAAATCAATAGTTTAACATATTTAAGTTAATAAACCTTCTTTAACGAACTGAAGTTAACATAAAGCCATAACGGCATAACGGCAGTGCATTTAGAAGAATTCCGTTATCTTATATTTAGGTATAAAGTCGATTTTCTTGTATATACGCATTTAGCAATCGACAGCGAAATGCTTTAAATCATTAGTTTAACATATTAAAGTTAATTAACCATCTTTAACGTAATGAAGGTGATATAAAGCCATGGCGGCATAACGACAGTGCATGTAGAAGAATTCCGTTATCTTATATTTAGGTATAAAATCGATTTTCTTGTATATATACATATAGCAATCGATAGCGAAATGCTTCAAATCATTAGTTTAACATATTTAAGTTAATTAACCTTCTTTAACGTATTGAAGTTAATATAAAGCCATGGCGGCATAACGGCAGTGCATTTACAAGAATTCCGTAATTTTATATTTAGGTATAAAGTCAATTTTGTTGTATAAATATACGCATTTAGCATCGATATCGAAATGCTTCAAATCATTAGTTTAACATATTTAAGTTAATTAACCTTCTTTAACGTATTGAAGTTGACATAAAGCCATGGCGGCATAACGGCAGTGCATTTAGAAGAATTCCTTATCTTATATTTAGGTATAAAATCGATTTTGTTGTATATATACATATAGCAATCGATATCGAAATGCTTCAAATCATTAGTTTAACATATTTAAGTTAATCAGCCTTCTTTAACGTAGTGAAGTTGATATAAAGCCATGGCGGCATAACGACAGTACATTTGGAAGAATTCCGTAGTCTTGTATTTATGTAAAAAGTCGATTTTCTTGTATATACACATTTAGCGATCGATATCGAGATGCCTCAACTCATTAGTTTAACATATTTATGTTAATAAACCTTCTTTAACGATCAGAAGTTGGCATATAGCCATGGCGGCATAACGACAGTGCATTTAGAAGAATCCCGTTATCTTATATTTAGGTATAAAGTCGATTTTCTTGTATATACACATTTAGCTATCGATATCGAAATGCTTCAAATCATTAGTTTAACATATTTAAGTTAATTAACCGTCTTTATCTTACTGAAGTTTACATAAATGCATAACAGTATAACGGCAGTGCACTTGGAAGAATTCCGTAATCTTATATTTAGGTATAAAGTCGATTTTCTTGTATATACTCATTTAGCAATCGATATCGAAATGCTTTAAATCATTAGCTTAACATATTTAAGTTAATAAAGCTTCTTAGAAGAACTCCGTTAGCTTATACTAAGGTATAAAGTCGACTTTCTTTTATATACACATTAAGCAATCGATACCGAAATGCTTCAAATCATTAGTTTAACATATTTAAGTTAATTAACCTTCTTTAACGTATTGAAGTTGATATAAAGCCATGGCGGCATAACGACAGTACATTTGGAAGAATTCCGTAGTCTTATATTTATGTAAAAAGTCGATTTTCTTGTATATACACATTTAGCGATCGATACCGAGATGCCTCAACTCATTAGTTTAACATATTTATGTCAATAAACATTCTTTAACGGTCTGAAGTTGGCATATAGCCATGGCGGCATAACGACAGTGCATTTAGAAGAATTCCGTTATCTTATATTTAGGTATAAGTCGATTTTCTTGTATATACACATTTAGCTATCGATATCGAAATGCTTCAAATCATTAGTTTAACATATTTAGTTAATCAGCCTTCTTTAACGTAGTGAAGTTGATATAAAGCCATGGCGGCATAACGACAGTACATTTGGAAGAATTCCGTAGTCTTATATTTATGTAAAAAGTCGATTTTCTTGTATATACACATTTAGCGATCGATACCGAGATGCCTCAACTCATTAGTTTAACATATTTATGTCAATAAACATTCTTTAACGGTCTGAAGTTGGCATATAGCCATGGCGGCATAACGACAGTGCATTTAGAAGAATTCCGTTATCTTATATTTAGGTATAAAGTCGATTTTCTTGTATATACACATTTAGCTATCGATATCGAAATGCTTCAAATCATTAGTTTAACATATTTAAGTTAGTTAACCTTCTTTAACGTAACGAAGGTGATATAAAGCCATGGCGGCATAACGGCAAAGCATTTAGAAGATATACGTAATCTTATATTTAGGTATAAAGTCGATTTTCTTGTATTTGCAGATTTAGCAATATATATCGAAATGTTTCAAATAACTGGTTTAGCATATTTAAGTTAATTAACCTTCTTCATCTTACTGAAGTTTACATAAAGCCATAACGGCATAACGGCAGTATATTTATATGAATTCCGTTATCTTATATTTAGGTATAAAGTCGATTTTGTTGTACATACACATTTAGCAATCGATATCGAAAATCTTCAAATCATTAGTTTAACATATTTAAGTTAGTTAACCTTCTTTAACGTAATGAAGGTGATATAAAGCCATGGCGGCATAACGACAGTGCATTTAGAAGAATTCCGTAATCTTATATTTAGGTATAAAGTCGATTTCGTTGTATATACGCATTTAGCAATCGAAATCGAAATGCTTTAAATCATTAGTTTAACATATTTAAGATAATTAACCCTCTTTATCTTACTGAAGTCTACAAATCTTTAACGGCATAACGGCCAGTGCATTTGGAAGAGTTCCGTAATCTTATATTTAGTTATTAAGTCGACTTTCTTGTATATACGCATTTAGCAATCGACATCGAAATGCTTCAAATCATTAGTTTAACATATTTAAGTTAATAACCTTCTTTAACGTGTTGAAGGTGATATTAAGCCATAGCGGCATAACGACAGTGCATGTAGAAGAATTGCGTAATCTTATATTTAGGTATGAATTCGTTTTCTTGTATATACTCATTTAGCAATCGATATCGAAATGCTTCAAATCAATAGTGTAACATATTTAAGTTAATAAACCTTCCTAAACGTATTGAAGGTGATACAAAGCCATGGCGGCATAACGACAGTACATTTGGTAGAATTCCGTAATCTTATATTTAGGTATAAAGTCGATTTTCTTGTATATACATATTTAGCAATCGATATCGAAATGCTTTAAATCATTAGTTTAACATATTTAAGTTAATTAACCTTCTTTAACGTATTGAAGTTGACATAAAGCCATGGCGGCATAACGACAGTGCATGTAGAAGAATTCCGTAATCTTATATTTAGGTATAAAGTCGATTTTGTTGTATATATACATATAGCAATCGATATCGAAATGCTTCAAATCATTAGTTTAACATATTTAAGTTTATTAACCTTCTTTAGCGTATTGAAATTGATATAAAGCTATGGCGGCATAACGACCGTACATTAGGAATAATTCCGTAATCTTATGTTTAGGTATAAATTCGACTTTCTTGTATACACACATGTAGCAATCGATACCGAAATGCTTCAAATCATTAGTTTAACATATTTAAGTTAATTAACCTTCTTTAACGTATTGAAGTTGACATAATGCCATGGCGGCATAACGGCAGTGCATTTAGAAGAATTTCGTTATCTTATATTTAGGTATAAAGTCGATTTTGTTGTATATACACATTTAGCAATCGATATCGAAATGCTTCAAATCATTAGTTTAACATATTTCAGTTAACTAACCTTCTTTGTCTTACTGAAGTTTACATACAGCCATAACGGTATAACGCAGTGCATTTGGAAGAATTCCGTAAACTTATATTTAGGTATAAAGTCGATTTTGTTGTATATACATATTTAGCAATCGATATCGAGATGCTTCACCTCATTAGTTTAACATATTTAAGTTAATAAACCTTCTTTAACGAACTGAAGTTGGCATAAAGCTATGGCGGCATAACGGCAGTGCATGTAGAATAATTCCGTTATCATATATTTAATTATAAAGCCGATTTTCTTGTATATACACATTTAGCAATCGATACCGAAATGCTTCAAATCATTAGTTTAACATATTTAAGTTAATAAACCTTCTTTAACGCACTGAAGTCTACATAAAGCCTTAACGGCATAACGGCTTGGTTAATTAACCTTCTTTAACGTATTGAAGTTGATATAAAGCCATGGCGGCATAACGACAGTACATTTCGAAGAATTCCGTAGTCTTATATTTAGGTTATAAAGTCGATTTTCTGGTATATATGCATTAAGAAATCGATATCGAAATGCTTCAAATAACTGGTTTAACATATTTAAGTTAATAAACCTTCTTTAACGCACTGAAGTCTACATAAAGCCTTAACGGTATGACTGCAGTGCATTTAGAAGAATTCCGTAATCTTATATTTAGGTATAAAGTCGATTTTCTTGTATTTACATATTTAGCAATCGATATCGAAATGCTTCAAATCATTAGTTTAATATATGAAGTTAATAAACGCTTTTTAGCTTACTGAAGTCTACATAAAGCCTTAACAGTATAACGGCAGTGCATTTAGAAGATATCCGAAATGTTATAATTTTATATTTAAGTATAAAGTCGATTTTCTTGTATTTACACATTTAGCAATATATATCGAAATGCTTCAAATAACTGGTTTAGCATATTTAAGTTAATTAACATTCTTTATCTTAATGAAGTTTACATAAAGCCTTAACGGCATAACGGCAGTATATTTATATGAATTCCGTTATCTTATATTTAGGTATAAAGCCGATTTTGTTGTACACACGCATTTAGCAATCGATATCGAAATGCTTCAAAGCATTAGTTTAACATATTTAAGATAATTAACAATCTTTAAATTATGAAGGTGATATAAAGCCATGGCGGCATAACGACTGTGCAGGTAGAAGAGTTCCGTAATCTTATATTTAGGTATTAAGTCGATTTCGTTGTATATACGCATTTAGCAATCGACATCGAAATTCTTCAAATCATTAGTTTAACATATTTAAGTTAATAACCTTCTTTAACGTATTGAAGGTGATATAAAGCCATAGCGGCATAACGACAGTGCATGTAGAAGAATTGCGTAATCTTATATTTAGGTATGAATTCGTTTTTCTTGTATATACTCATTTAGCAATCGATGTCGAAATGCTTCAAATCAATTGTGTAACATTTTTAAGTTAAAAAGCCTTCCTAAACGTATTGAAGGTGATACAAAGCCAGGGCGGCATAACGACAGTACATTTGGAAGAATTCCGTAATCTTATATTTGGGTATAAAGTCGATTTTCTTGTATATACACATTTAGCAATCCATATCGAAATGCTTCAAATCAATAGTGTAACATATTTAAGTAAATTAACCCTCTTTATCTTAGAGAAGTCTACAAAAGCCTTAACGGCATTATGGCAGTGCATTTGGAAGAGTTCCGTAATCTTATATTTAGGTATTAAGTCGATTTTCTTGTATATACGCATTTAGCAATCGACATCGAAATGCTTCAAATCATTAGTTTAACATATGAAGTTAATAAACGCTTTTTATCTTACTGAAGTCTACAAGTGCATTTAGAAGATATCCGTAATGTTAAAATTTTTATATTTAAATATAAAGTCGTTTTTCTTGTATTTACACATTTAGCAATATATATCGAAATGCTTCAAATAACTGGTTTAGCATACTTAAGTTAATTAACCTTCTTTATCTTAATGAAGTTTACATAAGGCCATAACGGCATAACGGCAGTGCATTTGGAAGAATTCCGTAAACTTATATTTAGGTATAAAGTCGATTTTGCTGTAAATACCTATTTAGCAATCGATATCGAAATGCTTCAAATCATTAGTTTAACATATGAAGTTAATAAACGCTTTTTAGCTTACTGAAGTCTACATAAAGCCTTAACAGTATAAGGGCAGTGCATTTAGAAGATATCCGTAATGTTATAATTTTATATTTATATAAAGTCGATTTTCTTGTATTTACACATTTGGCAATATATATCGAAATGCTTCAAATAACTGGTTTAGCATATTTAAGTTAATTAACCTTCTTTATCTTAATGAAGTTTACATAAAGCCTTAACGGCATAAGGGCCGTGTATTTATATGAATTCCGTTATCTTATATTTGGTATAAAGTCGATTTTGTTGTACACACGCATTTAGCAATCGATATCGAAATGCTTTAAATCATTAGTTTAACATATTTAAGTTAATTAACCTTCTTTAACGTAATGAAGGTGATATAAAGCCATGGCGGCATAACGACAGTGCAGGTAGAAGAGTTCCGTAATCTTATATTTAGGTATTAAGTCGATTTTCTTGTATATACGCATTTAGCAATCGACATCGAAATGCTTCAAATCATTAGTTTAACATATGAAGTTAATAAACGCTTTTTAGCTTACTGAAGTCTACATAAAGCCTTAACAGTATAACGGCAGTGCATTTAGAAGATATCCGTAATTTTATAATTTTATATTTAAGTATAAAGTCGATTTTCTTGTATTTACACATTTAGCAATATATATCGAAATGCTCCAAATAACTGGTTTAGCATACTTAAGTTAATTAACCTTCTTTATCTTAATGAAGTTGACATAAAGCCATAACGGTATAACGGCAGTGCATTTGGAAGAATTCCGTAAACTTATATTTAGGTATAAAGTCGATTTTGCTGTATATAGCTATTTAGCAATCGATATCGAAATGCTTCAAATCATTAGTTTAACATATGAAGTTAATAAACGCTTTTTAGCTAACTGAAGTCTACATAAAGCCTTAACAGTATAACGGCAGTGCATTTAGAAGATATCCGTAATGTTATAATTTTATATGTAGGTATAAAGTCGATTTTCTTGTATTTACACATTTAGCTTCGAAATCTTATATTTAGGTATGAATTCGTTTTTCTTGTATATACTCATTTAGCTATCGATATCGAAATGCTTCAAATCAATAGTGTAACATATTTAAGTTAAAAAACCTTCCTAAACGTATTGAAGGTGATACAAAGCCATGGCGGCATAACGACAGTACATTTGGAAGAATTCCGTAATCTTATATTTAGGTATAAAGTCGATTTTCTTGTATATACACATTTAGCAATCGATATCGAAATGCTTTAAATCATTAGTTTAATATATTTAAGTAAATTAATCCTCTTTATCTTACAGAAGTCTACAAAAGCCTTAACGGCATAACGGCAGTGCATTTGGAAGAGTTCCGTAATCTTATATTAAGGTATTAAGTCGATTTTCTTGTATATACGCATTTAGCAATCGACATCGAAATGCTTCAAATCATTAGTTTAACATATTTAAGATAATTAACCCTCTTTATCTTACTGAAGTCTACAAAAGCCATGGCGGCATAACGGCAGTGCATTTGGAAGAGTTCCGTAATCTTATATTTAGGTATTAAGTCGATTTTCTTGTATATATGCATTTAGCAATCGACATCGAAATGCTTTAAATCATTAGTTTAACATATTATAGTTAATTAACCATCTTTAACGTAATGAAGGTGATATAAAGCCATGGCGGCATAACGACAGTGCATGTAGAAGAATTCCGTAATATTATATTTAGGTTTAAAGTCGATATTCTTGTATAAACGCATTTAGCAATCGATATCGAAATACTTCAAATAACAGGTTTAGCATATTTAGGTTAATTAGCCTTCTTTATCTTACCGAAGTTTACATAAAGCCATAACGGCAGTATATTTGGGTGAATCTCGTAATCTTTTATTTAGGTATAAAATCGATTTTCTTGTACATACACATTTAGCAATCGATATCGAAATGCTTCAAATCATGAGTTTAACATATTTAAGCTAATTAGCCCTCTTTATCTTACTAAAGTCTACAAAAGCCTTAACGGCGTAACGACAGTGCATTCGGAAGAATTCCGTTATCTTATATTTAGGTATAAATTCGATTTTCTTGTATATACACATTTAGCAAGCGATATCGAAATGCTTCAAATCATTAGTTTAACATATTTAAGTTAATAAACCTTCTTTAACGAACTGAAGTTAACATAAAGCCCTAACGGCATAACGGCAGTGCATTTAGAAGAATTCCGTTATCTTATATTATGTATAAAGTCGATTTTCTTGTATATACGCATTTAGCAATCGACATCGAAATGCTTTAAATCATTAGGTTAACATATTAAAGTTAATTAACCATTTTTAACGTAATGAAGGTGATATAAAGCCATGGCGGCATAACGACAGTGCAGGTAGAAGAGTTCCGTAATCTTATATTTAGGTATATAGTCGATTTTCTTGTATTTACACATTAAGCAATCGATATCGAAAATCTTCAAATCATTAGTTTAACATATTTAAGTTAGTTAAACTTCCTTAACGTAATGAAGGTGATATAAAGCCATGGCAGCATAACGACAGTGCATTTAGAAGAATTCCGTTATCTTATATTTAGGTATAAAGTCGATTTTGTTGTATATACGTATTTAGCAATCGATATCGAAATGTCTCAAAGCATTAGGTTAACATATTTAAGTTAATTAAACTTCTTTAACGTATTGAAGTTGATATAAAACCATAGCGGCGTAACGACAGTACATTTGTAAGAATTCCGCAGTCTTATATTTAGGTATAGGTCGATTTTCTTGTATATAAACATTTAGCAATCGATACCGAAATGCCTTAAATCATTAGTTTAACATATTTAAGTTAATAAACCTTCTTTAACGCACTGAAGTCCACATAAAGCCTTAACGGCATAACGGCAGTGCATTTAGAAGAATTCAGTTATCTTATATTTAGGTATAAAGTCGATTTTCTTGTATATACACATTTAGCTATCGATATCGAGATGCTTCAAATCATTCGTTTAACATATCTTTTTTTTTTGTTTTTTTTTTTTTTTGTTTCAATATATGTTTTTTTTATTTATTGAATCTGCTTTTTGATTTGAAAGCCTAACAATAAGTAATAAAATCTTAAACTTATTTAAAAACTAGACACGCTCAAGCAAGTGGTTGAGCTGTTTTGGTGATACATTGCTCCTCAGTACGCGGGCATATCATCTTCTTTTAAGGAGTGTTTGATCGCAGGAATGTACCAAAGCATTAGCCAAAGGGTTTGGGTGATCACGGAGTTTAGATGTATATTTAATTCTGCTGTCTTCTACTTCTTTCCTTACCATAGAAATACCAAGGTCTTTATGGATATTTTCATTTCGAACGTACCATGGTGAACACGTGATTGATCTAAGCATTTTTGATTGGAACCTTTGTATTATGTCTATATTAGTTGCACAGGTCGTACCCCACAGTTGAATGTCATACATCCAAATCGGCTTTATGACCGCATTATATAAAAGCACTTTGTTGTCTAGGCTAAGTTTGGAGTTTTTGTTTAATAGCCAATTTAAATTTGCAGCTCTTATCTTCATGCAAGTTATTTTACTAGATATATGTTTTTTCCACGTAAGTCTTCTATCTAGGTGAATACCAAGATAAGTTACTTCATTCGCTTGGGGTACTAAAATATTGTTAATATTTACTGCCGGACACATTTTTGGTCTAAGCGAAAATGTGACATGCTTACACTTTTGTTCATTTACCTTTATACGCCAGTTGGCTAGCCATTCTTCGACAAACCTTAAGTGCTCGGCTAATATTCTTGATGCTATTATGTGGCATTTGTTACGGCTCACTATAGCTGTATCGTCCGCAAAAGTAGAAGTTAATACATTGTTAGCTGTTGGAAGATCTGCTGTATATATGATGTATAGTATTGGGCCTAGAACACTGCCCTGGGGTACACCAGCCCTTGTCTGTCTTTCATCAGATATGAAATTTCCCACTTTTACCATAAATTTTCTATTTTTTAAATACGATTCCAATGTTTTATATAATTCTGAAGGTAGAGTATTTTTAATTTTGTATAAAAGGCCCTCATGCCATACCTTATCAAACGCCTGAGCCACGTCTAGAAATATAGCTGAACAGTACTCTCTGTGCTCAAATGCTTTTCTTATTTCGTTAGTAATTCTATTTACTTGCTCAATCGTGCTATGTTTTTCACGAAACCCAAATTGGTGCGTTGGTATTATATTATTTTCGTGGAGGAAAGGAGTCATCTTTGATAGTAACAATTTTTCAAATATCTTGGAAAGACAGGGTAGAAGACTGATTGGTCTGTATGAAGACGGCTGTGTTAAGTCTTTCCCGGGTTTGTCTATCAAGATGATCTGCGACTTTTTCCATGAATTTGGATAGTGTCCAAGATTAAGAATTGCATTGAAGAGCAAAGAGAGCACCCTTACAGTAATATTTGGTAACTCAATTAGCATTTTTGAGGTAATATTATCATGTCCTGGTGATTTTTTTGGGGTTAAGTTCTTTTATTATTCTAGTAACTTCAGAAGTAGAAGTCCTAATAGACACATGCGACTCGTTTGCGGTATTGGGCAAGGTTGGCAACTCAAAGTCGTTCTTTGGGCAATTGGGTTGAAATACCTTTTCTAGGTGATTTGCAAAGCAATTTGCCTTATCCTCATCACTACGTGCCCAATTACCATTCAACTGTCTTAAAGGCATGTTGGAATCTACTGGTGGCTTGAAAGACTTTTGGGCTTTCCAAAGGGAGTTTTGCTTACGAGAATTTGGACACAGTTTCCTTATATAATTTTCAGTGTTGTGTTCCTCTTCGCGTTTAAGCGCTTTTTTTAACTTTCGTACAGCAGATTTCAGTTGAAGCAGAGTTGAAGGCGATCGATTTAACTGCCATTCCCACCTAGCTCGCCTTTTCTCATTTACTAATTTCTCTATTTCGTTATTGGTGATCTTTCTAAAACCAACTGGTTTGTTGTTTCTTTTTGGTGTTGCCAACACAGCTGCATTAGTTATTACGTCATTAATTTCTCTTATATTTTCATCAATATCTCTTTCTGTATTTATTTTGCAATCAATATTGATGTGGGTGCTGATATACTTTCTATATTTCAACCAGTTAGTTTTATGTGATGTTAGAGAAACTTTCGGCTCAAATAACATGGGCTGTTCGTATAACTTTATTAGTACAGGAGAATGATCAGATGATAAGTCTGTACATGTATCAGTTGTCATAAGCGATCTATCTATATTTTTGACAACAGCAAAATCTATTAAGTCTGGTATTTTTTTTTCTATCACTGGGCCAGTATGTCGGCTTACTAGGAGAGTTTATTATGCTTATTCATAATAGTGTAGTACAACTGTCGTCCTTTCGGATTAATAAGACGTGAGCCCCAGTATGTGTGTTTTGCGTTATAATCTCCACCTGCTAGAAATCTTTGACCTAGTGTTCCAAAAAAGTCTTTAAATTCGATTTCTGTAATTTTAAAACGAGGTGGACAGTATATAGCCGTAAGGTTTAAGTCACAACCCCGATTTTTTAGTGATATGGTTGTAGCTTGTAACTGTGGTGTATCATGAGATTCTAGAGCATAGTGGTTTAAACGATTTCTAATCAACACTGCCATGCCACCATGCGCTTTTCCATCCGGATGATTTGTAACGTATAGTCTAAATCCCGGTATACTGAAATTATTTTTATTTGTTAGATGAGTTTCTGAAATAAGCATTACATCTATATTCCTTTCAGACAGAAATCTGATAATCTCTAATTTATGTTGGTTAACACCGTTAGCATTCCATATACAGATATTTAGTAAGCTCATTTTTTACTTAATAAATTTTGCAGCATTTGATTTTGTGATTTTATTAAATCTTGGATCATGGTTTGCATGGTAGACGTAAATTGAGTCATACACTGTGTAAGATTTATAATCATAGTTTCAATACCTCCATTTGGAGGATTTTGCGGCAGTTGCATTTGCACAGTGTTGCCTTTCACCACATTTGCATAGCTTCCTTGCATATTATTATTGTTAGAAGTAAAATGATTTGAACTTTTTTCTGTGGTTGCTATTATCTCATTACGTGGTGTCTGTAACATTTGGTTACGACGTGCTTGAATGCCCTGTGACAACTTCGATTTCAAATCTTTATATACAGGGCAACCTCTGTAGTTAGCAGTGTGATTTCTCCCACAATTGCTGCATTTTTTATTTAAATCCTCTTTTTAAGAGTACATTTAGAAGTAGGGTGTAGATCACCACACACCACACAGACACTGCGTAGAGTGCAATATGCTTTCGTGTGTCCATACTCTTGGCAGTTTGTACATTGTACTGGACCATTTCTCTTGTGTGGTTCCTCAACAGTGATTCTGCGATGGAGAAGATATTTTAAATTGTAAATCGGGTGTATTTCATTTTTCTTCAATTTGTTAAAATCTGGCATCAATTCTATTTTGAACATTGGTTGTGGGACTTTGTTCCTGTTAAAAATATTTACTACTGATTTGATGCTAAAACCACCTTCTTCCAGTGCGTCTTTCACATCGATAGAGTCTACCGAAGACTCAATTCCTTTTATAACAACAATTAGGCCTTTTGAGCTCTTCAGTTGGTATGAGTAGTAATTTTTGTTATTATTTGACAAGTACTTTACAATATCCATGAAACTTTTTTCAGTGTATGTTTGAATTTTTGTTTCATCTATGTTTCCTTTTTTCAAGGGCACAATATGAAAATTGTTTGTGCCTATTAAATTGCTTAGTTTGGAGACAAGTGCATTTGAGCTACGCTCACGCAAATAAATTGGAGGGGGTTTTGCATTAACTGTGGTGGTACCCTTCGCATCGTCGTCTGAACTCTTGCTTAGTAAGGCAAATCTGTTGCCATTTAAAACTTCCGTTGTATTCATATTTGGTGTGCCGACTTGAAATTTTTTAGAATTGACCGCTGACTTTGAAGGACTTAATTTCCTTTTTATATTAACGTAGCGGTCAATGCCAGTTTGCACGGACTGGCCTTTTTTTAATGGTACATTCTCACCTTGCGTTATGTTATTTTTCGCTGGCTGCGTGCTTGCTGGTACCTGCTTAGTTGTTGGTGTTGACACGTTTGTTACTGGCCGTTGTTGATTGCTGTTCTCTGCCACTTTTGTAATTTGCTCTGCGCTCTGCTTATCGTGCGGCTCAGTTGCTCGCTTCGATGACTCATCCTTCGCACCGTTGCCTTGTTCGTTGTTAGGAGCTGAATTCGCAGGCTCGACAAAGCTGAAGTAGGCATTCAGAGAATGCCTACGGCCTTGTTGGTGGGGCTACGCTGCGCTCATGTTATTTGTTTCTTTTATTGTTTATTTCGCACTTTTGTATTTGTTTTTTTTTTTATTATAGTTTACAATAAGTATAATTTTTTGTGTTTTGTGTTTTTATTAACACTTTCGGCGTTATTGCCTAACACTTGCACTTAATCCACTTTTTTTTTATTTATTTATTTTTTTAGTTTTGTTTATTTAGAAAGTTTTTACGGAGCGCAACAATACACGTCCGTTCAGACTGAAAGCTCTGACTGACATATCTAAGTTAATTAACCTTCATTAGCGATCTGAAGTTGGCATATAGCCATGACGGCATAACGGCAGTGCACTTAGAAGAATTCCGTAATCTTATATTTAGGTATAAAGTAGATTTTGTTGTATATACGCATCTAGCAATCTATATCGAAATGCTTCAAATTATTAGTTTAACATATTTAAGTTAGTTAACCTTCTATAACGTATTGAAGTTGATATAAAGCCATGGCGGCATAACGACAGTAGATTCGGAAGAATTCCGTAATCTAATATTTAGGTATAAGGTTGATTTTGTTGTATATACACATTTAGCAAGCGATATCGAAATGCTGCAAATCATTCGTTTAACATATTTTAGTTAGGTAACCTTCTTTAACGTATTGAAGTTGATATAAAGCCATGGCGGCATAACGACAGTGCATTTAGAAGAATTCCATAATCTTATATTTAGGTATAAAGCCTATTTTGTTGTATATACGCATTTAGCAATCGATATCGAAATGCTTCAAATCATTAGTTTAACATATTTAAGTTAGTTAACCTTCTTTACCGTAATGAAGAAGATATAAAGCCATGGCGGCATAACGACAGTGCATTTAGAAGAATTCCGTAATCTTATATTTAGGTATAAAGTCGATTTTGTTGTATATACGCATCTAGCAATCGATATCGAAATGCTTCAAATTATTAGTTTAACATATTTAAGGGAATTAACCTTCTTTAACGTATTGAAGTTGATATAAAGCCATGGCGGCATAACGACAGTAGATTTGGAAGAATTCCGTAATCTTATATTTAGGTATAAAGTAGATTTTGTTGTACATACACATTTAGCAATCGATATCGAAATGCTTCAAATCATTAGTTTAACATATTTAAGTTAGTTAACATTCTTTACCGTAATGAAGGTGATATAAAGCCATGGCGGCATAACGACAGTGCATTTAGAAGAATTCCGTAATCTTATATTTAGGTATAAAGTCGATTTTGTTGTATATACGCATCTAGCAATCGATATCGAAATGCTTCAAATCATTAGTTTAACATATTTAAGGGAATTAACCTTCTTTAACGTATTGAAGTTGATATAAAGCCATGGCGGCATAACAACAGTGCATTTGGAAGAATTCCGTAATCTTATATTTAGGTAAAAAGTCGATTTTCTTGTATATACGCATTTAGCTATCGATATCGAAATCGAAATGCTGCAAATCATTCGTTTAACATATTTAAGTTAGTTAACCTTCTTTAACGTATTGAAGTTGATATAAAGCCATGGCGGCATAACGACAGTGTATTTAGAAGAATTCCGTAATCTTATGTTTAGGTATAAAGTCGATTTTCTTTTATATACACATTTAGATATCGATATCGAAATCCTTCAAATCATTCGTTTAACATATTAAAGTTAATAAACCTTCTTTAACGAACGGAAGTTGGCTAAAAGCCATGGCGGCATAACGGCAGTGCATTTAGAAGAATTCCGTAACCTTACGTTTAGGTAAAAAGTCGAGTTTGTTGTACATACACATTTAGCAATCGATATCGAAATGCTTCAAATCATTAGTTTAACATATTTAAGTTAGTCAACCTTCTTTAACGTATTGAAGTTGATATAAAGCCATGGCGGCATAACGACAGTGCACTTAGAAGAATTCCGTAATCTTATGTTTAGGTATAAAGTCGATTTTGTTGTAAATACACATTAGCAATCGATATCGAAATGCTTCAAATCATTAGTTTAACATATTTAAGTTAGTTAACTTTCTTTAACGTAATTAAGTTGATATAAAGCCATGGCGGCATAACGGCAGTGTATTTAGAAGAATTCCGTTATCGTATATTTATGTATAAAGTCGATTTTGTTGTATATACACATTTAACAATCGATATCGAAATTCTTCAAATCATTCGTTTAACATATTTAAGTTCGTTAACCTTTGTTATCTTACTGAAGTTTACATAAAGCCAAAACGGTACAACGCCAGTGCATTTGGAAGAATTCCGTAATCTTATATTTATGTAAAAAGTCTATTTTCTTGTATATAGACATTAAGCAATCCATATCGAAATGCTTCAAATCATTAGTTTAAGATATTTAAGTTAATAAACCTTTTTTAACGTATTTAAGTTGATATAAAGCCATGGTGGCATTACGACAGTACATTTGGAAGAATTCCGTACGCTTATATTTAGGTATAAAGTCGATTTTCTTGTATATATGCATTAAGCAATCGATATCGAAATGCTTCAAATAACTGGTTTAACATATTTAAGATAGTTAACCTTCTTTAACGTAATAAAGGTGATATAAAGCCATGGCGGCATAACGACAGTGCATTTAGAAGAATTCCGTAATCTTATATTTAGGTATAAAGTCGATTTTCTTTTATATACACATTTAGATATCGATATCGAAATCCTTCAAATCATTCGTTTAACATATTTAAGTTAATAAACCTTCTTTAACGAACGGAAGTTGGCTTTAAGCCATGGCGGCATAACGGCAGTGCATTTAGAAGAATTCCGTAATCTTATATTTAGGTAAAAAGTCGAGTTTGTTGTACATACACATTTAGCAATCGATATCGAAATGCTTCAAATCATTAGTTTAACATATTTAAGTTAAATAGCCTTCTTTAACGTAATGAAGGTGACATAAAGCCATGGCGGCATAACGACAGTACATTTGGAAGAATTCCGTAATCTTATGTTTAGGTATAAAGTCGATTTTCTTTTATATACACATTTAGATATCGATATCGAAATCCTTCAAATCATTAGTTTAACATATTTAAGTTAATAAACCTTCTTTAACGATCTGAAGTTGGCTTAAAGCCATGGCGGCATAACGGCAGTGCATTTAGAAGAATTCCGTAATCTTATATTTAGGTAAAAAGTCGAGTTTGTTGTACATACACATTTAGCAATCGATATCGAAATGCTTCAAATCATTAGTTTAACATATTTAAGTTAAATAGCCTTCTTTAACGTAATGAAGGTGACATAAAGCCATGGCGGCATAACGACAGTACATTTGGAAGAATTCCGTAATCTTATGTTTAGGTATAAAGTCGATTTTCTTTTATATACACATTTAGATATCGATATCGAAATCCTTCAAATCATTAGTTTAACATATTTAAGTTAATAAACCTTCTTTAACGATCTGAAGTTGGCTTAAAGCCATGGCGGCATAACGGCAGTGCATTTAGAAGAATTCCGTAATCCTATATTTAGGTATAAAGTCGATTTTGTTGTAAATACACATTAGCAATCGATATCGAGATGGTTCAACTCATTAGTTTAACATATTTAAGTTAATTAACCTTATTTTTCCTACTGAAGTGTACGTAAAGCCATAACGGTATAACGGCAGTGCATTTGGGAGAATTCCGTAATCTTATTTTTAGGTATAAAGTCGATTTTCTTGTATATAAACATTTAGCAATCGATAACGAAATGCTTCAAATCATTAGTTTAACATATTTAAGTTAAATAGCTTCTTTAACGTAATGAAGGTGACATAAAGCCATGGCGGCATAACGACAGTACATTTGGTAGAATTCCGTAATGTAATGTTTAGGTATAAATTCGATTTTCGTTTACATACACATGTAGCAAGCGATATCGAAATGCTTCAAATCATTAGTTTAAAAAATTTAAGTTAATTAACCTTCTTTAACGAATGGAAGTGAATATAAAGCCATGGCGGCATAACGACAGTACATTTGGAAGAATTCCGTAATCTTATATCTAGGTATAAAGTCGATTTTCTTTTATATATGCATTAAGCAATCGATATCGAAATGCTTCAAATAACTTGTTTAACATATTTAAGTTAATAAACCTTCTTTAACGAACTGAAGTTAACATAAAGCCATAACGGCATAACGGCAGTGCATTTAGAAGAATTCCGTTATCGTGTATTTATGTATAAAGTCGATTTTCTTAAATATTCATTAGTTTAACATATTTAAGTTAATTAACCTTCTTTATCTTACTGAAGTTTACATAAAGCCATAACGGCAGAACGGCAGTATATTAATATGAATTCCGTTATCTTATATTTAGGTATAAAGTCGATTTTGTTGTACATACACATTTAGCAATCGATATCGAAATGCTTCAAATCATTAGTTTAACATATTTAAGTTAGTTAACTTTCTTTAACGTAATTAAGGTGATATAAAGCCATGGCGGCATAACGGCAGTGTATTTAGAAGAATTCCGTTATCGTATACTTATGTATAAAGTCGATTTTGTTGTATATACACATTTAGCAATCGATATCGAAATGCTTCAAATCATTAGTTTAACATATTTAAGTTCGTTAACCTTCGTTATCTTACTGAAGTTTACATAAAGCCAAAACGGTATAACGCCAGTGCATTTGGAAGAATTCCGTAATCTTATATTTAGGTTAAAAGTCTATTTTCTTGTATATACACATTTAGCTATCGATATCGAAATTCTTCAAATCATTCGTTTAACATATTTAAGTTCGTTAACCTTCGTTACCTTACTGAAGTTTACATAAAGCCAAAACGGTATAACGCCAGTGCATTTGGAAGAATTCCGTAATCTTATATTAAGGCATAAAATCGATTTTCTTGTATATACACTTTTAGCTATCGATATCGAAATGCTTCAAATCATAAGTTTAACATATTAAGTTAATAAACATTTTTTAGCATACTGAAGTCTACATAAAGCCTTAACGGTATAACGGCAGTGCATTTAGAAGAATTCCGTAATGTTATAATTTTATATTTAGGTATAAAGTCGATTTTGTTGTATATACACATTACCAATCAATATCGAGATGGTTCAACTCATTAGTTTAATATATTTAAGTTAATAAACCTTCTTTAACGATCTGAAAATGGCTTAAAGCCATGGCGTCATAACGGCGGTGCGTTTAGAAGAATTCCGTAATCTTATATTTAGGTATAAAGTCGATTTTCTTGTATATACACATTTAGCAATCGATAACGAAATGCTTTAAATAATTAGTTTAACATATTTAAGTTAATTAACCTTCTTTAGCGTATTGAAGTTGATATAAAGCCATGGCGGCATAACGGCAGTGCATGTAGAAGAATTCCGTAACCTCATTTTTAGGTATAAAGTCGTTTTTGTTGTATATACACATAAGCAATCGATATCGAGATGGTTCAACTCATTAGTTTAACATATTTAAGTTAATTAACCTTATTTTTCTTACTGAAGTGTATGTAAAGCCATAACGGTATAACGGCAGTGCATTTGGAAGAATTCCGTAATCTTATATTTAGGTATAAAGTCGGTTTTCTTGTATTTACACATTAAGCAATCGATATCGAAATGCATCAAATAACTGGTTTAGCATATTTAAGTTAATTAACCATCGTTATCTTACTGAAGTTTACATAAAGCCAAACCGGTATAACGCCAGTGCATTTGGAAGAATTCCGTAATCTTATATTTATGTATAAAGTCGATTTTCTTGTATATACACATTTAGCAATCGATATCGAAATGCTTCAAATCATAAGTTTAACATATTTAAGTTAATAAACCTTCTTTAACGAACGGAAGTGGGCTTAAAGCCATGGCGGCATAACGGCAGTGCATTTAGTAGAATTCCGTAATCTTATATTTAGGCATAAAGTCGATTTTCTTGTATATACACATTAAGCAATCGATAACGAAATGCTTTAAATAATTAGTTTAACATATTTAAGTTAATTAACCTTCTTTAGCGTATTGAAGTTGATATAAAGCCATGGCGGCATAACGGCAGTGCATGTAGAAGAATTCCGTAACCTCATTTTTAGGTATAAAGTCGATTTTGTTGTATATACACATAAGCAATCGATATCGGGATGGTTCAACTCATTAGTTTAACATATTTAAGTTAATTAACCTTATTTTTCTTACTGAAGTGTATGTAAAGCCATAACGGTATAACGGCAGTGCATTTGGAAGAATTCCGTAATCTTATATTTAGGTATAAAGTCGGTTTTCTTGTATTTACACATTAAGCAATCGATATCGAAATGCATCAAATAACTGGTTTAGCATATTTAAGTTAATTAACCATCGTTATCTTACTGAAGTTTACATAAAGCCAAAACGGTATAACGCCAGTGCATTTGGAAGAATTCCGTAATATTATATTTAGGTAAAAAGTCTATTTTCTTCTATATACACATTTAGCATTCGATAACGAAATGCTTCAAATCATAAGTTTAACACATTTAAGTTAATAAACCTTCTTTAACGAACGGAAGTGGGCTTAAAGCCATGGCGGCACAACGGCAGTGCATTTAGTAGAATTCCGTAATCTTATATTTAGGCATAAAGTCGATTTTCTTGTATATACACATTTAGCAATCGATAACGAAATGCTTCAAATCATTAGTTTAACATATTTAAGTTAATTAATCTTCTTTAACGTATTGAAGTTGATATAAAGCCATGGCGGCATAACAGCAGTGCATGTAGAAGAATTCCGTAATCTTATATTTAGGTATAAAGTCGTTTTTGTTGTATATACACATAAGCAATCGATATCGGGATGGTTCAACTCATTAGTTTAACATATTTAAGTTAATTAACCTTATTTTTCTTACTGAAGTGTATGTAAAGCCATAACGGTATAACGGCAGTGCATTTGGAAGAATTCCGTAATCTTATATTTAGGTATAAAGTCGATTTTCTTGTATTTACACATTAAGCAATCGATATCGAAATGCATCAAATAACTGGTTTAGCATATTTAAGTTAATTAACCTTCGTTATCTTACTGAAGTTTACATAAAGCCAAAACGGTATAACGCCAGTGCATTTGGAAGAATTCCGTAATCTTATATTTAGGTATAAAGTCGATTTTCTTGTATATACGCATTTAGCAATCGATAACGAAATGCTTTAAATAATAAGTTTAACATATTTAAGTTAATTAACCTTCTTTAACGTATTGAAGTTGATATAAAGACATGGCGGCATAACGGCAGTGCATATAGAAGAATTCCGTAATCTTATATTTACGTATAAAGTCGATTTTGTTGTATATACACATAAGCAATCTATATCGAGATGGTTCAACTCATTAGTTTAACATATTTAAGTTAATTAACCTTATTTTTCTTACTGAAGTGTACGTAAAGCCATAACGGCATAACGACAGTGCATTTGGAAGAATTCCGTAATCTTATATTTAGGTAAAAAGTCTATTTTCTTGTATATACACATTTAGCTATCGATATCGAAATGCTTCAAATCATTCGTTTAACATATTTAAGTTCGTTAACCTTCGTTATCTTACTGAAGTTTACGTAAAGCCAAAACGGTATAACGCCAGTGCATTTGGAAGAATTCCGTAATATTATATTTAGGTAAAAAGTCTATTTTCTTCTATATACACATTTAGCAATCGATAACGAAATGCTTCAAATCATAAGTTTAACACATTTAAGTTAATAAACCTTCTTTAACGAACGGAAGTGGGCTTAAAGCCATGGCGGCACAACGGCAGTGCATTTAGTAGAATTCCGTAATCTTATATTTAGGCATAAAGTCGATTTTCTTGTATATACACATTTAGCAATCGATAACGAAATGCTTCAAATCATTAGTTTAACATATTTAAGTTAATTAATCTTCTTTAACGTATTGAAGTTGATATAAAGCCATGGCGGCATAACAGCAGTGCATGTAGAAGAATTCCGTAATCTTATATTTAGGCATAAAGTGGATTTTGTTGTATATACACATTAGCAATCAATATCGAGATGGTTCAACTCATTAGTTTAACATATTTAAGTTAATAAACCTTCTTTAACGATCTGAAGTTGGCTTAAAGCCATGGCGGCATAACGGCAGTGCATTTAGAAGAATTCCGTAATCTTATATTTAGGTTTAAAGTCGATTTTCTTGTATTTTTTACATTTACCAATCGATAACGAAATGCATCAAATAACTGGTTTAGCATATTTAAGTTAATTAATCTTCGTTATCTTACTGAAGTTTACATAAAGCCAAAACGGTATAACGCCAGTGCATTTGGAAAAATTCTGTAATCTTATATTTAGGTAAAAAGTCCATTTTCTTCTATATACACATTTAGTAATCCATATCGAAATGCTTCAAATCATTAGTTTAACATATTTAAGTTAATTAACCTTCTTTAACGTAATGAAGGTGATATAAAGCCATGGCGGCATAACGACAGTGCAATAGAAGAATTCCGTAATCTTATATTTATGTATAAAGTCGATTTTCTTGTATATACACATTTAGCAATCGATATCGAAATGCTTCAAATCATAAGTTTAACATATTTAAGTTAATAAACCTTCTTTAACGAACGGAAGTGGGCTTAAAGCCATGGCGGCATAACGGCAGTGCGTTTAGTAGAATTCCGTAATCTTATATTTAGGCATAAAGTCGATTTTCTTGTATATACACATTTAGCAATCGATAACGAAATGCTTCAAATCGTTAGTTTAACATCTTTAAGTTAATTAACCTTCTTTAACGTATTGAAGTTGATATAAAGACATGGCGGCATAACGGCAGTGCATATAGAAGAATTCCGTAATCTTATATTTACGTATAAAGTCGATTTTGTTGTATATACACATAAGCAATCTATATCGAGATGGTTCAACTCATTAGTTTAACATATTTAAGTTAATTAACCTTATTTTTCTTACTGAAGTGTACGTAAAGCCATAACGGCATAACGGCAGTGCATTCTGAAGAATTCCGTAATCTTATATTTAGGCATAAAATCGATTTTCTTGTATATACACATTTAGCTATCGATATCGAAATGCTTCAAATCATTCGTTTAACATATTTAAGTTCGTTAATCTTCTTTAACGTAACGAAGGTGATATAAAGCCATGGCGGCATAACGACAGTGCATTAGAAGAATTCCGTAATCTTATATTTATATATAAAGTCGATTTTCTTGTATATACACATTTCATAAGTTTAATAAACCTTCTATAACGAACGGAAGTGGGCTTAAAGCCTTGGCGGCATAACGGCAGTGCATTTAGAAGAATTCCGAAATCTTATATTTAGGCATAAAGTCGATTTTCTTGTATATACACTTTTAGCTATCGATATCGAAATGCTTCAAATCATTAGTTTAACATATTAAGTTAATAAAAATTTTTTAGCATACTGAAGTCTACATAAAGCCTTAACGGTATAACGGCAGTGCATTTAGAAGAATTCCGTAAACTTGTATTTAGGTATAATGTCGATTTTGTTGTAAATACACATTAGCAATCAATATCGAGATGGTTCAACTCATTAGTTTAACATATTTAAGTTAATAAACCTTCTTTAACGATCTGAAGTTGGCTTGAAGCCATGGCGGCATAACGGCAGTGCATTTAGAAGAATTCCGTAATCTTATACTTAGGTATAAAGTCGATTTTGTTGTAAATACACATTAGCAATCAATATCGAGATGGTTCAACTCATTATTTTAACATATTTAAGTTAATTTACCTTATTTTTCCTACTGAAGTGTACGTAAAGCCATAACGGTATAACGGCCGTGCATTTGGGAGAATTCCGTAATCTTATATTTAGGTATAAAGTCGATTTTCTTGTATATAAACATTTAGCAATCGATAACGAAATGCTTCAAATCATTAGTTTAACATATTTAAGTTAAATAGCCTTCTGTAACGTAATGAAGGTGACATAAAGCCATGGCGGCATATCGACAGTAAATTTAGAAGAATTCCGTAATGTAATGTTTAGGTATAAATTCGATTTTCGTTTACATACACATGTAGCAAGCGATATCGAAATGCTGAAAATCATTAGTTTAACAAATTTAAGTTAATTAACCTTCTTTAACGAATTGAAGTTTATATAAAGGTATGGCAGCATAACGACAGTACATTTGGAAGAATTCCGTAATCTTATATCTAGGTATAAAGTCGATTTTCTTTTATATATGCATTAAGCAATCGATATCGAAATGCTTCAAATAACTTGTTTAACATATTTAAGTTAATAAACCTTCTTTAACGAATTGAAGTTAACATAAAGCCATAACGGCATAACGGCAGTGCATTTAGAAGAATTACGTTATCGTGTATTTATGTATAAAGTCGATTTTCTTAAATATTCATTAGTTTAACATATTTAAGTTAATTAACCTTCTTTATCTTACTGAACTTTACATAAAGCCATAACGGCATAACGGCAGTATATTTATATGAATTCCGTTATCTTATATTTAGGTATAAAGTCGATTTTTTTGTACATACACATTTAGCAATCGATATCGAAATGCTTCAAATCATTAGTTTAACATATTACAGTTAGTTAACCTTCTTTAACGTAATGAAGGTGATATAAAGCCATGGCGGCATACCGGCAGTGCATTTAGAAGAATTCCGTAATCTTATATTTAGGCATAAAATCGATTTTCTTGTATATACACTTTTAGCTATCGATATCGAAATGCTTCAAATCATAAGTTTAACATATTAAGTTAATAAACATTTTTTAGAATACTGAAGTCTACATAAAGCCTTAACGGTATAACGGCAGTGCATTTAGAAGAATTCCGTAATGTTATAATTTTATATTTAGGTATAAAATCGATTTTGTTGTATATACACATTACCAATCAATATTGAGATGGTTCAACTCATTAGTTTAACATATTTAAGTTAATAAATCTTCTTTAACGATCTGAAAATGGCTTAAAGCCATGGCGTCATAACGGCGGTGCGTTTAGAAGAATTCCGTAATCTTATATTTAGGTATAAAGTCGATTTTCTTGTATATACACATTTAGCAATTGATAACGAAATGCTTTAAATAATTAGTTTAACATATTTAAGTTAATTAACCTTCTTTAGCGTATTGAAGTTGATATAAAGCCAAGGCGGCATAACGGCAGTGCATGTAGAAGAATTCCGTAACCTTATATTTAGGTATAAAGTCGATTTTGTTGTATATACACATAAGCAATCGATATCGAGATGGTTCAACTCATTAGTTTAACATATTTAAGTTAATTAACCTTATTTTTCTTACTGAAGTGTATGTAAAGCCATAACGGTATAACGGCAGTGCATTTGGAAGAATTCCGTAATCTTATATTTAGGTAAAAGTCTATTTTCTTCTATATACACATTTAGCAATCCATATCGAAATGCGTCAAATCATTAGTTTAACATATTTAAGTTAATTAACCTTCTTTAACGTAATGAAGGTGATATAAAGCCATGGCGGCATAACGACAGTGCATTAGAAGAATTCCGTAATCTTATATTTATGTATAAAGTCGATTTTCTTGTATATACACATTTAGCAATCGATAACGAAATGCTTCAAATCATAAGTTTAACACATTTAAGTTAATAAACCTTCTTTAACGAACGGAAGTGGGCTTAAAGCCATGGCGGCATAACGGCAGTGCATTTAGTAGAATTCCGTTATCTTATATTTAGGCATGAAGTCGATTTTGTTGTATATACACATTAGCAATCAATATCGAGATGGTTCAACTCATTAGTTTAACATATTTAAGTTAATTAACCTTATTTTTCTTACTGAAGTGTACGTAAAGCCATAACGGTATAACGGCAGTGCATTTGGAAGAATTCCGTAATCTTATATGTAGGTATAAAGTCGATTTTCTTGTATTTACACATTAAGCAATCGATATCGAAATGCATCAAATAACTGGTTTAGCATATTTAAGTTAATTAAGCTTCTTTATCTTACTGAAGTTTACATAAAGACATAACGGCATAACGGCAGTATATTTATATGAATTTTGTTATCTTATATTTAGGTATAAATTCGATTTTCTTGTATATACACATTTAGCTATCGATATCGAAATGTTTCAAATCATTCGTTTAACATATTTAAGTTCGTTAACCCTCTTTAACGTAATGAAGGTGATACAAAGCCATGGCGGCATAACGACAGTGCATTAGAAGAACTCCGTAATCTTATATTTATGTATAAAGTCGATTTTCTTGTATATACACATTTAGCAATCGATATCGAAATGCTTCAAATCATAAGTTTAACATATTTAAGTTAATAAACCTTTTTTAACGTATTTAAGTTGATATAAAGCCATGGTGGCACTACGACAGTACATTTGGAAGAATTCCGTACTCTTATATTTAGGTATAAAGTCGATTTTCTTGTATATACACATTTAGCAATCGATATCGAAATGCTTCAAATCATAAGTTTAACATATTTAAGTTAATTAACCTTCTTTAACGTAATGAAGGTGATATAAAGCCATGGCGGCATAACGACAGTGCAATAGAAGAATTCCGTAATCTTATATTTATGTATAAAGTCGATTTTCTTGTATATACACATTTAGCAATCGATATCGAAATGCTTCAAATCATAAGTTTAACATATTTAAGTTAATAAACCTTCTTTAACGAACGGAAGTGGGCTTAAAGCCATGGCGGCATAACGGCAGTGCGTTTAGTAGAATTCCGTAATCTTATATTTAGGCATAAAGTCGATTTTCTTGTATATACACATTTAGCAATCGATAACGAAATGCTTCAAATCGTTAGTTTAACATCTTTAAGTTAATTAACCTTCTTTAACGTATTGAAGTTGATATAAAGACATGGCGGCATAACGGCAGTGCATATAGAAGAATTCCGTAACCTTATATTTACGTATAAAGTCGATTTTGTTGTATATACACATAAGCAATCTATATCGAGATGGTTCAACTCATTAGTTTAACATATTTAAGTTAATTAACCTTATTTTTCTTACTGAAGTGTACGTAAAGCCATAACGGCATAACGGCAGTGCATTTGGAAGAATTCCGTAATCTTATATTTAGGTAAAAAGTCGATTTTCTTGTATATACACATTTAGCTATCGATATCGAAATGCTTCAAATCATTCGTTTAACATATTTAAGTTCGTTAATCTTCTTTAACGTAACGAAGGTGATACAAAGCCATGGCGGCATAACGACAGTGCATTAGAAGAATTCCGTAATCTTATATTTATATATAAAGTCGATTTTCTTGTATATACACATTTCATAAGTTTAATAAACCTTCTATAACGAACGGAAGTGGGCTTAAAGCCTTGGCGGCATAACGGCAGTGCATTTAGAAGAATTCCGTAATCTTATATTTAGGCATAAAGTCGATTTTCTTGTATATACACTTTTAGCTATCGATATCGAAATGCTTCAAATCATTAGTTTAACATATTAAGTTAATAAAAATTTTTTAGCATACTGAAGTCTACATAAAGCCTTAACGGTATAACGGCAGTGAATTTAGAAGAATTCCGTAAACTTGTATTTAGGTATAATGTCGATTTTGTTGTAAATACACATTAGCAATCAATATCGAGATGGTTCAACTCATTAGTTTAACATATTTAAGTTAATAAACCTTCTTTAACGATCTGAAGTTGGCTTGAAGCCATGGCGGCATAACGGCAGTGCATTTAGAAGAATTCCGTAATCTTATACTTAGGTATAAAGTCGATTTTGTTGTAAATACACATTAGCAATCAATATCGAGATGGTTCAACTCATTATTTTAACATATTTAAGTTAATTTACCTTATTTTTCCTACTGAAGTGTACGTAAAGCCATAACGGTATAACGGCCGTGCATTTGGGAGAATTCCGTAATCTTATATTTAGGTATAAAGTCGATTTTCTTGTATATAAACATTTAGCAATCGATAACGAAATGCTTCAAATCATTAGTTTAACATATTTAATTTAAATAGCCTTCTGTAACGTAATGAAGGTGACATAAAGCCATGGCGGCATATCGACAGTACATTTAGAAGAATTCCGTAATGTAATGTTTAGGTATAAATTCGATTTTCGTTTACATACACATGTAGCAAGCGATATCGAAATGCTGAAAATCATTAGTTTAACAAATTTAAGTTAATTAACCTTCTTTAACGAATTGAAGTTTATATAAAGGTATGGCAGCATAACGACAGTACATTTGGAAGAATTCCGTAATCTTATATCTAGGTATAAAGTCGATTTTCTTTTATATATGCATTAAGCAATCGATATCGAAATGCTTCAAATAACTTGTTTAACATATTTAAGTTAATAAACCTTCTTTAACGAATTGAAGTTAACATAAAGCCATAACGGCATAACGGCAGTGCATTTAGAAGAATTACGTTATCGTGTATTTATGTATAAAGTCGATTTTCTTAAATATTCATTAGTTTAACATATTTAAGTTAATTAACCTTCTTTATCTTACTGAACTTTACATAAAGCCATAACGGCATAACGGCAGTATATTTATATGAATTCCGTTATCTTATATTTAGGTATAAAGTCGATTTTCTTGTATATACACATTTAGCTATCGATATCGAAATGCTTCAAATCATTCGTTTAACATATTTAAGTTCGTTAACCTTCGTTATCTTACTGAAGTTTACATAAAGCCAAAACGGTATAACGCCAGTGCATTTGGAAGAATTCCGTAATCTTATATTTAGGTTAAAAGTCTATTTTCTTGTATATACACATTTAGCTATCGATATCGAAATTCTTCAAATCATTCGTTTAACATGTTTAAGTTCGTTAACCTTCGTTATCTTACTGAAGTTTACATAAAGCCAAAACGGTATAAAGCCAGTGCATTTGGAAGAATTCCGTAATCTTATATTTAGGTAAAAAGTCTATTTTCTTCTATATACACATTTAGCAATTCACATCGAAATGCTTCAAATCATTAGTTTAACATATTTAAGTTAATTAACCTTCTTTAACGTAATGAAGGTGATATAAAGCCATGGCGGCATAACGACAGTACATTAGAAGAATTCCGTAATCTTATATTTATGTATAAAGTCGATTTTCTTGTATATACACATTTAGCAATCGATATCGAAATGCTTCAAATCATAAGTTTAACATATTTAAGTTAATAAGCCTTCTTTAACGAACGGAAGTGGGCTTAAAGCCATGGCGGCATAACGGCAGTGCATTTAGTAGAATTCCGTAATCTTATATTTACGCATAAAGTCGATTTTCTTGTATATACACATTTAGCAATCGATAACGAAATGCTTCAAATCATTAGTTTAACATATTTAAGTTAATTAACCTTCTTTAACGTATTGAAGTTGATATAAAGCCATGGCGGCATAACGGCAGTGCATGTAGAAGAATTCCGTAATCTTATATTTAGGCATAAAGTCGATTTTGTTGTATATACACATTAGCAATCAATATCGAGATGGTTCAACTCATTAGTTTAACATATTTAAGTTAATAAACCTTCTTTAACGATCTGAAGTTGGCTTAAAGCCATGGCGGCATAACGGCAGTGCATTTAGTAGAATTCCGTAATCTTATATTTAGGTATAAAGTCGATTTTCTTGTATATACACATTTAGCAATCGATAACGAAATGCTTCAAATCATTAGTTTAACATATTTAAGTTAATTAACCATCTTTAACGAACTGAAGTTAACATAAAGCCATAACGGCATAACGGCAGTATATTTATATGAATTCTGTTATCTTATATTTAGGTATAAAGTCGATTTTCTTGTATATACACATTTAGCTATCGATATCGAAATGCTTCAAATCATTCGTTTAACATATTTAAGTTCGTTAACCTTCTTTAACGTAATGAAGGTGATATAAAGCCATGGCGGCATAACGACAGTGCATTTAGAAGAATTCCGCAATCTTATATTTAGGCATAAAGTCAATTTTCTTAAATATTCACATTTAACAATCGATATCGAAATGCTTCAAATCATTAGTTTAACATATTTAAGTTAGTTAACCATCTTTAACGAACTGAAGTTAACATAAAGCCATAACGGCATAACGGCAGTGCATTTTGAAGAATTCCGTAATCTTATATTTAGGTAAAAAGTCGATTTTCTTGTATATACACATTTAGCTATCGATATCGAAATGCTTCAAATCATTCGTTTAACATATTTAAGTTCGTCAACCTTCTTTAACGTAATGAAGGTGATATAAAGCCATGGCGGCATAACGACAGTGAATTAGAAGAATTCTGTAATCTTATATTTATGTATAAAGTGGATTTTCTTGTATATACACATTTAGCAATCGATATCAAAATGCTTCAAATCAAAAGTTTAACATATTTAAGTTAATAAACCTTCTTTAACGAACGGAAGTGGGCTTAAAGCCTTGGCGGCATAACGGCAGTGCAGTTAGAAGAATTCCGTAATCTTATATTTAGGCATAAAGTCGATTTTCTTGTATACACACTTTTAGCTATCGATAGCGAAATGCTTCAAATCATTAGTTTAACATATTAAGATAATAAAAATTTTTTAGCATACTGAAGTCTACATAAAGCCTTAACGGTATAACGGCAGTGCATTTAGAAGAATTCCGTAAACTTGTATTTAGGTATAATGTCGATTTTAATGTATTTACACATTTAGCAATCGATATCGAGATGCTCCAAATCCTTAGTTTAAAATATTTAAGTTAATTAACCTTATTTTTCTTACTGAAGCTTACGTAAGGCCATAACGGTATAACGGCAGAGCATTTGGAAGAATTCCGTAATCTTATATTTAGGTATTAAGTCGATTTTGTTGTTAATACAAATTAGCAATCAATATCGAGATGGTTCAACTCATTAGTTTAACATTTTTAAGTTAATAAACCTTCTTTAACGTATTGAAGATGATATAAAGCCATGGCGGCATAACGGCAGTGCATTTAGAAGAATTCCGTTATCTTATATTTAGGTATAAAGTCGATTTTGTTGTAAATACACATTAGCAATCAATATCGAGATGGTTCAACTCATTATTTTAACATATTTAAGTTAATTTACCTTATTTTTCCTACTGAAGTGTACGTAAAGCCATAACGGTATAACGGCAGTGCATTTGGGAGAATTCCGTAATCTTATATTTAGGTATAAAGTCGATTTTCTTGTATATAAACATTTAGCAATCGATAACGAAATGCTTCAAATCATTAGTTTAACATATTTAAGTTAAATAGCCTTCTTTAACGTAATGAAGGTGACGTAAAGCCATGGCGGCATATCGACAGTACATTTAGAAGAATTCCGTAATGTAATGTTTAGGTATAAATTCGATTTTCGTTTACATACACATGTAGCAAGCGATATCGAAATGCTGAAAATCATTAGTTTAACAAATTTAAGTTAATTAAACTTCTTTAACGAATTGAAGTTGATATAAAGGTATGGCAGCATAACGACAGTACATTTGGAAGAATTCCGTAATCTTATATCTAGGTATAAAGTCGATTTTCTTTTATATATGCATTAAGCAATCGATATCGAAATGCTTCAAATAACTTGTTTAACATATTTAAGTTAATAAACCTTCTTTAACGAATTGAAGTTAACATAAAGCCATAACGGCATAACGGCAGTGCATTTAGAAGAATTACGTTATCGTGTAATTATGTATAAAGTCGATTTTCTTAAATATTCATTAGTTTAACATATTTAAGTTAATTAACCTTCTTTATCTTACTGAACTTTACATAAAGCCATAACGGCATAACGGCAGTATATTTATATGAATTCCGTTATCTTATATTTAGGTATAAAGTCGATTTTGTTGTACATACACATTTAGCAATCGATATCGAAATGCTTCAAATCATTAGTTTAACATATTTAAGTTAGTTAACCTTCTTTAACGTAATGAAGGTGATATAAAGCCATGGCGGCATACCGGCAGTGCATTTAGAAGAATTCCGTAATCTTATATTTAGGCATAAAATCGATTTTCTTGTATATACACTTTTAGCTATCGATATCGAAATGCTTCAAATCATAAGTTTAACATATTAAGTTAATAAACATTTTTTAGCATACTGAAGTCTACATAAAGCCTTAACGGTATAACGGCAGTGCATTTAGAAGAATTCCGTAATGTTATAATTTTATATTTAGGTATAAAGTCGATTTTGTTGTATATACACATTACCAATCAATATCGAGATGGTTCAACTCATTAGTTAAACATATTTAAGTTAATAAACCTTCTTTAACGGTCTGAAAATGGCTTAAAGCCATGGCGTCATAACGGCGGTGCGTTTAGAAGAATTCCGTAATCTTATATTTAGGTATAAAGTCGATTTTCTTGTATATACACATTTAGCAATCGATAACGAAATGCTTTAAATAATTAGTTTAACATATTTAAGTTAATTAACCTTCTTTAGCGTATTGAAGTTGATATAAAGCCATGGCGGCATAACGGCAGTGCATGTAGAAGAATTCCGTAACCTTATATTTAGGTATAAAGTCGATTTTGTTGTATATACACATAAGCAATCGATATCGAGATGGTTAAACTCATTAGTTTAACATATTTAAGTTAATTAACCTTATTTTTCTTACTGAAGTGTATGTAAAGCCATAACGGTATAACGGCAGTGCATTTGGAAGAATTCTGTAATCTTATATTTAGGTATAAAGTCGATTTTCTTGTATTTACACATTTAGCTATCGATATCGAAATGCTTCAAATAATTCGTTTAACATATTTAACCTTCTTTAACGTAATGAAGGTGATATAAAGCCATGGCGGCATAACGACAGTGCATTTAGAAGAATTCCGTAATCTTATATTTAGGCATAAAGTCGATTCTCTTAAATATTCACATTTAGCAATCGATAACGAAATGCTTCAAATCATTAGCTTAACATATTTAAGTTAATTAACCTTCTTTAACGAAATGAAGTTAACATAAAGCCATAACGGCATAACGGCAGTGCATTTGGAAGAATTCCGTAATCTTATATTTAGGTAAAAAGTAGATTTTCTTCTATACACATTTAGCTATCGATATCGAAATGCTTGAAATCATTAGTTTAACATATTTAAGTTAATTAACCTTCCTTAACATATTGAAGTTGATATAAAGCCATGGCGGCATAACGACAGTACATTTGGAAGAATTCCGTAGTCTTATATGTATGTAAAAAGTCGATTTTCTTGTAAATACACATTTAGCGATCGATACCGAGATGCTTCAACTCATTAGTTTAACACATTTGTGTTAAAAAACCTTCTTTAACGATCTGAAGTTGGCATACAGCCATGGCGGCATAACGGCAGTGCATTAAGAAGAATTCCGTTATCTTATAGTTAGGTATAAAGTCGATTTTGTTGTATATACATATTTAGCAATCGATATCGAGATGCTTCAACTCATTAGTTTAACATATTTAAGTTAATAAACCTTCTTTAACGAACTGAAGTTGGCATAAAGCTATGGCGGCTTAACGGCAGTGCATGTAGAAGAATTCCGTTATCTTATATTTAGGTATAAAGTCGTTTTTCTTGTATTTGCACATTTAGCAATCGATATCGAAATGCATCAAATAACTGGCTTAGCATATTTAAGTTAATTAACCTTCTTTAACGAACTGAAGTTGGCATAAAGCTACGGCGGCATAACAGCAGTGCATGTAGAAGAATTCCGTTATCGTGTATTTATGTATAAAGTCGATTTTGTTGTATATACACATTTAGCAATCGATATCGAAATGCTTTAAATCATTAGTTTAACATATTTAAGTTAATTAACCTTCTTTTTCTTACTGAAGTTTACATAAAGCCAAAACGGTATAACGGCAGTGCATTTGGAAGAATTCCGTAATCTTGTATTTAGGTAAAAAGTCGATTTTCTTGTATATACACATTTAGCTATCGATATCGAAATGCTTCAAATCATTCGTTTAACATATTTAAGTTAGTTAACCTTCTTGAAGGTAATGAAAATGATATAGAGCCATGGCGGCATAACGACAGTGCATTTAGAAGAATTCCGTAATCTTATATTTAGGTATAAATCCGATTTTGTTGTATATACGCATTAAGCAATCGATATCGAAATGCTTCAAATCATTAGTTTAACAGATTTAAGTAAATAAACTTTTTTTTATCTTACTGAAGTCTAAAAAAGCCTTAACGGCATAACGGAAGTGCGTTTGGAAGAATTCCGTAATCTTATATTTAGGTGTAAAGTCAGTTTTGTTGTATATACACATTTAGCAATCGATATCGACATGCTTCAAATCATTAGTTTAACATATTTAAGCTAATTAACCCTCTTTATTTTACTGAAGTCCACAAAAGCCTTAACGGCATAACGGCAGTGCATTTAGAATAATTGCGTAGTCTTATATTTAGGTATAAAGTCGATTTTCTTGTATATAGTCAATTAGCAATCGATACCGAAATGCTTCAAATCATTAGTTTAACATATTTAAGTTAATAAAGCTTCTTTAACGAACTGAATTTGGCATAAATCCATGGCGGCATAACGGCAGTGCATTTAAAGAATTCCGTAATCTTATATTTAGGTATAAAGTCGATTCTCTTGTATAAACACATGTAGCAATCGATATCGAAATGCTTCAAATCATTAGTTTAACATATTTAAGTTAATTAATTTTCGTTATCTTACTGAAGTTTACATAAAGCCAAAACGGTATAACACCAGTGCATTTGGAAGAATTCCGTAAACTTATATTTAGGTAAAAAGTCGATTTTCTTCTATACACATTTAGCTATCGATATCGAAATGCTTCAAATCATTTGTTTAACATATTTAAGTTCGTTAACCTTCTTTAACGTAATGAAGGTGATATAAAGCCATGGCGGCATAACGACAGTGCATTTGGAAGAATTCCGTAGTCTTATATTTAGGTATAAAGTCGATTTTGTTGTATATACACATTAGCAATCGATATCGAGATGGTTCAACTCATTAGTTTAACATATTTAAGTTAATTAACCTTATTTTTCCTACTGAAGTGTACGTAAAGCCATAACGGTATAACAGCAGTGCATTTGGAAGAATTCCGTAATCTTATATTTAGGTATAAAGTCGGTTTTCTTTTATATACACATTTAGATATCGATATCGAAATGCTTCAAATCATTCGTTTAACATATTTAAGTTAGTTAACCTTCTTTAACGTAATGAAGGTGATATAAAGCCATGGCGGCATAACGACAGTGCATTTAGAAGAATTCCGTAATCTTATGTTTAGGTATAAATTCGATTTTCTTTTACATACACATTTAGCAAGCGCTATCGAAATGCTTCAAATCATTAGTTTAACATATTTAAGTTAGTTAACCTTCTTTAAGGTAATGAAAATGATATAGAGCCATGGCGGCATAACGACAGTGCATTTAGAAGAATTCCGTAATCTTATATTTAGGTATAAAACCGATTTTGTTGTATATACGCATTTAGCAATCGATATCGAAATGCTTCAAATCATTAGTTTAACAGATTTAAGTAAATAAACTTTTTTTTTATCTTACTGAAGTCTACAAAAGCCTTAACGGCATAACGGAAGTGCGTTTGGAAGAATTCCGTAATCTTATATTTAGGTATAAAGTCGATTTTCTTGTATATACACATTTAGCTATCGATATCGAAATGCTTCAATTCATTCGTTTAACATATTTAATTTAGTTAACCTTCTTTAACGTAATGAAAGTGATATAGAGCCATGGCGGCATAACGGCAGTGCATTTAGAAGAATTCCGTAATCTTATATTTAGGTATAAAGTCGATTTTGTTGTATATACACATTAGCAATCGATATCGAGATGGTTCAACTCATTAGTTTAACATATTTAAGTTAGTTAACCTTCTTTAACGTAATGAAAGTGATATAGAGCCATGGCGGCATAACGGCAGTGCATTTAGAAGAATTCCGTAATCTTATATTTAGGTATAAAGTCGATTTTGTTGTATATACACATTAGCAATCGATATCGAGATGGTTCAACTCATTAGTTTAACATATTTAAGTTAGTTAACCTTCTTTACCGTAATGAAGGTGATATAAAGCCAAAACGGCATAACGACAGTGCATTTAGAAGAATTCCGTATTCTTATATTTAGGTATAAAGTCGATTTTGTTGTATATACGCACCTAGCAATCGATATCGAAATGTTTCAAATCATTAGTTTAACATATTTAAGTTAATTAACCTTCTTTAACATATTGAAGTTGATATAAAGCCATGGCAGCATAACGACAGTAGATTTAGAAGAATTCCGTAATATTATATTTAGGTATAAAGTTGATTTTCTTAAATATTCACATTTAGCAATCGATATCGAAATGCTTCAAATCATTAGTTTAACATATTTAAGTTAATAAACCTTCTTTAACGAACTGAAGTTAACATAAAGCCATAACGGCATAACGGCAGTGCATTTAGAAGAATTCCGTTATCGTGTATTTATGTGTAACGTCGATTTTCTTAAATATTCACATTTAGCAATAGATAACGAAATGCTGAAAATCATTAGTTTAACATATTTAAGTTAATTAACCTTCTTTATCTTACTGAAGTTTACATAAAGCCATAACGGCATAACGGCAGTATATTTATATGAATTCCGTTATCTTATATTTAGGTATAAAGTCGATTTTGTTGTACTTACACATTTAGCAATCGATATCAAAATGCTTCAAATCATTCGTTTAACATATTTAAGTTCGTTAACCTTCTTTAACGTAATTAAGGTGATATTAAGCCATGGCGGCATAACGACAGTGCATTTAGAAGAATTCCGTAGTCTTATATTTATGTATAAAGTCGATTTTCTTGTATATACACATTTAGGTATCGATATCGAAATGCTTCAAATCATTCGTTTAACATATTTAAGTTAGTTAACTACTTGACCCTCATGGGTCATTATGGTTTTATTCGTGAGTAGGGTTAATATTTTCTCAACCTCGTCGAAATATCGAAGCACAGATAGGTTACCCTGTCGTAAAGTGGATCATTGTTGTTCAATTAAGTATATCTGTCGTTTGTCCGCGTACGTAAAGTCTAGTCTCGCGATTATTGCGTCGAAATTTAAAACAGTGTTGAAGGATGCCAAAATGGCATCAGCAGAAGCTTTTAATTTATTTCTAATTATACCAACTGCTTGGTAGTGTCTAGAACTTCCTTGGTAACTTCTGAAAACTTCGTAAGCTGTATGGGCAGCTTGTCGCCAAGACACATATGTACTGATTTGCCCGTCAAATTCTGGTAATGATTTTACCAGATCAAGAGGTTCGTCACACTTTACGTTCGGTAATATTTTTACCGGTTGGTATATTTTTGGCGTTTGACCAGTGGTCAATGTAGTCATTTGCTCCGTTAGTCGTTGGAGCTTAACCTCGTCTGTCTTTGTTGTTCAAGAGCGCTTGAGACGGCTGCTTGAACCAATGCGATTACCTGATTTGAATCCATTTTACTAGTCACCTGTAGTTTAATAATTCTTTCTAAGAGGTTTTCTAATTCTGAGTCACTCATAGACTTGGAAATTAAAATTGAATAGAACTTGTAACCGTTCCTATAGTCGAATCAATCAATCACACTCTTTTGTTGACATGAATAGATAATTTCAGTTATTTATTACAATTTTCTTTACAAATTCTGTTTCTAAACACAATGTTTTTGAGAAAAGACTACACTTTTTCTTTTTTATTAAACTCCGGAAAATTTGTTTCACAAAATTTTATGATTAGCTCCTTATATTTCTAAAATAAATTCCTTTCCGTCTATTTTGAAAACTTAGTTTTAATTCAAAAGAAATTATAATGTTTTTATTTTAATAAGCACTCTACTTACAATACTCGAAACATGTTTTTATTATAAACTGCTTTCTGATGAATCCTCGGATACTTGGAGTCCTTGTAGGATACGCCTTTAAAGATTGTAGCGATTCTCTGTGAGTCCTTGGGTCCTTTGAAGTCATTAAAGACACTCCACCGCAAAATACCTTGGTGATTTTTACTTTCTGGAGGGTCCTTCCTATCTTCTTTACCACGTTGGGCGCCAATTATTTTAAAGCACTAGTCCACTTTATTCAGGCTCAATCAGAACTAAACTCTAAAACATTCTTATTCTTAAGTCTAAGCCTAAGCCGTCCTCACTGCCGCTGCCGTCGTCGCTGCCTTCGTCGCTGTCGTTGCTATGTTTTGTCAGATGCAGTGTCAGCGAATCCCACGATTACGCCGACTTGCGTGTAATGTGAGTCGTTGCTTGTTTGCGCTATATTTATGCTGCGTAAGCAGATCCCACGGCTACGGTAGCTTGTGAGTATCGTTTGTTGTTGCTTGTCGTTGGATCACAACTCGGGCCGTTGGTCATGGATTGGGGTAGTGCTAATGTTAAGCATTGCCTGAAACGGATGTTAAGCAGACAATGCTGACTTGGTATTTTGGTGGTTTGCGTTTCGAGTTAACTTATACTCATTTAGCAAGCGATATCGAAATACTTCACACCATTAGCTGAACATATTTAAAATAATTAAACTTCTTTAACGTATTGAAGTTGATACAAAGCCATGGCGGCATAACGACAGTACATTTGGAAGAATTCCGTAATCTTATATTTAGGTATAAAGTCGATTTTCTTGTATATCGCATTCAGCAATCGATATCGAAATGCTTCAAATCATTAGTTTAACATATTAAAGTTAATAAACCTTCTTTAACGCACTAAAGTCTACATAAAGCCTTAACGGCATAACGGCGGTGCATTTAGAAGAATTCAGTTATCTTATATTTAGGTATAAATTCGATTTTCTTGTATATACACATTTAGCAAGCGATATCGAAATGCTTCAAATCCTTAGTTTAACATATTTAAGTTAATTAACCTTCTTTAACGTATTGAAGTTGATAAAGAGCCATGGCGGCATAACGACAGTACATTTGGAAGAATTCCGTAGTCTTATATTAAGGTATATAGTCGATTTTCTTGTATATATGCATTAAGCAATCGATATCGAAATGCTTCAAATAACTGGTTTAACATATTTAAGTTAATAAACCTTCTTTAACGAACTGAAGTTAATATAAAGCCATAACGGCAGTGCATTTAGACGAATAACATAATCTTATATTTAGGTATAAAGTCGATTTTCTTGTATATACTCTTTTAGCAATCGATATCGAAATGCGTCAAATCTTTAGTTTAACATATTTTAGTTAATAAAGCTTCTTTAACGCCTGAAGTCAACATAAAGCCATGGCGCCATAATGGCAGTGCATGTAGAAGAATTACGTAATCTTATATTTAGGTATAAAGTCGATTTTCTTGTATATGCTCATTTAGCAATCGATATCGAGATGCCTCAAATCATTAGTTTATCATATTTAAGTTAATTAACCTTTTTTAACGTATAGAATTTGATATAAAGCCATGGTGGCATAACCACAGTACATTTGGAAGAATTCCGTAATCTTATATTTAGGTATAAAGTCGATTTTCTTGTATATATGCATTAAGCAATCGATATCGAAATGCTTCAAATAACTGGTTTAACATACTTAAGTTAATAAACCTTCTTTAACTATCTGAAGTTAACATAAAACCATAACGGTATAACGGCAGTGCATTTGGAAGAATTCCGTAATCTTATATTTAGGTATAAAGTCGATTTTCTTGTACATACACAATTAGCAATCGATATCGAAATGCCTCAAATCATTAGTTTAACATATTTAAGTTAATTAACCTTCTTTAACATATTGAAGTTCATATAAAGCCATGGTGGCATAACGACAGTACATTTGGAAGAATTCCGTAATCTTATATTTAGGTATAAATTCGATTTTCTTGTATATATGCATTAAGCAATCGACATCGAAATGCTTCAAATAACTGGTTTAACATATTTAAGTTAATAAACCTTCTTTAACTAACTGAAGTTAACATAAAACCATAACGGTATAACGGCAGTGCACTTGTAAGAATTCCGTAATCTTATATTTAGGTATTAAGTCGATTTTCTTGTATATACACAATTAGCAATCGATATCGAAATGCCTCAAATCATTAGTTTAACATATTTAAGTTAATTAACCCCCTTTATCTTACTGTAGTCTACAAACGCCTTAACGGCATAACGGCAGTGCATGTAGAAGAATTCCGTTATCATATATTTAGGTATAAAGTCGATTTTCTTGTATATACGCATTTAGCAATCGCTATCGAAATGCCTCAAATCATTAGTTTAGTATATTTAAGTTAATTAACCCTCTCTATCTTACTGAAGTCTACAAACGCCTTAACGGCATAACGGCAAAGAATTTAGAAGAATTCCGTAATCTTATATTTAGGTATAAAGTCCATTTTCTTGTATATACTCATTTAGCAATCGAAATGCTTCAAATCATTAGTTTAACATATTTAAGTTAACAAACCTACTTTAACGCACTGAAGTCTACAAACGTTTTAACGGCATAGCGGCAATTCATTTAGAAGAATTTCGTAATCTTATATTAAGGTATAAAGTCAATTTTGTTGTATATACACATTTAGCAATCGATATTGAAAAGCTTCAAATCATTAGTTTAACATATTTAAGCTAATTAACCCTCTCTATCTTACTGTAGTCTACAAACTCCTTAACGGCATAACGGCAAAGCATTTAGAAGAATTCCGTTATCTTATATTTAGGTATAAAGTCCATTTTCTTGTATATACTCATTTAGCAATCGAAATCGAAATGCTTCAAATCATTAGTTTAACAAATTTAAGTTAACAAACCTACTTTAACGCACTGAAGTTAACACAAAGCCTTGGCGGCATAACGGCAGTGCATGTAGAAGAATTCCGTTATGAAATATTTAGGTATAAGGTCGATTTTTTTGTATATACTCATTTAGCAATCGATTTCGAAAATCTTCAAATCATAAGTTTAACATATTTAAGTTAATAAAGCTTCTTAAATGCACCGAAAATAACATAAAGCCATGGCGGCATAACGGCAGTGCATTTAGAAGAATTCCGTTAGCTTATATTTAGGTATAAAGTCGGTTTTGTTGTATATACACAGTTAGCAATCGACATCTAAATGCTTCAAATCATTAGTTTAACATATTTAAGTTAATTAACCTTTTTTAACGTATTGAAGTTGATATAAAGCCATGTTGGCTTAACGACAGTACATGTGGAAGAATTCCGTAATCTTTTATTTAGGTATAAAGTCGATTTTCTTGTATATATGCATTAAGCAATCGATATCGAAATGCTTCAAATAACTGGTTTAACATATTTAAGTTAACAAATCTTCTTTAACTAACTGAAGTTAACATAAAGCCATAACGGTATAACGGCAGTGCATGCGAAAGAATTCCGTTATCATATATTTAGGTATAAAGTCGATTTTCTTGTACATACACATTTAGCAATCGATATCGAAATGCCTCAAATCATTAGTTTAACATATTTAAGTTAATTAACCCTCTTTATCTTACTGAAGTCTACAAACGCCTTAACGGCATAACGGCAGTGCATGTAGAAGAATTACGTAATCTTACATTTACGTATAAAGTCGATTTTCTTGTATATACTCATTTAGCAATCGAAATCGAAATGCTTCAAATCATTAGTTTAACATATTTAAGATAATTAACACTCTTTATCTTACTGAAGTCTACAAACGCCTTAACGGCATAACGGCAAAGCATTTAGAAGAATTACGTAATCTTATATTTAGGTATAAAATCGCTTTTCTTGTATATACTCATTTAGCTTTCGAAATCGGAATGCTTCAAATCATTAGTTTAACATGTTTAAGGTAATTAACCCTATTTATCCTACTGAAGTCTACAAACAACTTAACGACATAACGGCAAAGCATTTAGAAGAATTACGTAATCTTATATTTAGGTATAAAGTCGATTTTCTTGTATATACTCATTTAGCAATCGATATAGAAATGCTTCAAATCATTAGTTTAACATATTTAAGTTAATTAACCCTCTTTATCTTACTAAAGTCTACAAACGTTTTAACGGCATAACGGCAAAGCATTTAGAAGAATTACGTAATCTTATATTTAGGTATAAAGTCGATTTTGTTGCATATACACATTTAGCAATCGATATCGAAATGCTTCAAATCATTAGTTTAACATATTTAAGCTAATTAACCCTCTTTATCTTACTAAAGTCTATTTTCTTGTATATACTCATTTAGCAGTCGATATCGAAATGCTTCAAATCATTAGTTTAACATATTTAAGCTAATTAACCCTCTTTATCTTACTAAAGTCTACAAAAGCCTAACGGCATAACGGCAAAGCATTTGAAAGAATTACGTTATCTTATATTTAGGTATAAACTCGATTTTCTTGTATATACACATTTAGCAACCGATATCGAAAAGCTTCAAATCATTAGTTTAACATATTTAAGCTAATTAACCCTCTTTATCTTACTAAAGTCTACAAAAGCCTTAACGGCATAACGGCAGTGCATTTGGAAGAATTCCGTAATCTTATATTTAGGTATAAAGTCGATTTTCTTGTATATACTCTTTTAGCAATCGATATCGAAATGCTTCAAATCATTAGTTTAACATATTTAAGTTACTAAACCTTCTTTAACGAACTGAAGTTGGCATAAATCCATGGCGGCATAACGGCAGTGCATTTATAATAATTCCGTAATCTTATATTTAGGTATAAAGTCGATTTTCTTGTATATACGCATTTAGCAATCGATATCGAAATGCTTCAAATCATTAGTTTAACATAATTAAGTTAATTAACCTTATTTATCTTACTGAAGTTCACATAAAGCCATAACGGTATAACGGCAGTGCATTTGTGGGAATTTCGTTATCTTATATTTAGGTATAAAGTCGATTTTGTTGTATATACACATTTAGCAATCGATATCGAAATGCCTCAAATCATTAGTTTAACATATTTAAGTTAATTAACCTTCTTTAACATATTTAAGTTGATCTAAAGCCATGGCGGCATAACGACAGTACATTTTGAAGAATTCCGTAATCTTATATTTAGGTATAAAGTCGATTTTTTTGTATATACACATTAAGCAATCGATATCTAAATGCTTCAAACCATTAGTTTAACATATTTAAGTTAATTAACCTTTTTTAACGTATTGAAGTTGATATAAGGCCATGGTGGCATAACGACAGTACATTTGGAAGAATTCCGTAATCTTATATTTAGGTATAAAGTCGATTTTCTTGTATATATGCATTAAGCAATCGATATCGAAATGCTTCAAATCATTAGTTTGACATATTTACGTTAACAAACCTACTTTAACGCACTGAAGTTAACACAAAGCCATGGCGGCATAACGACAGTACATTTGGAAGAATTCCGTAATCTTATATGTAGGTATAAAGTCGATTTGTTTGTATATACACATTTGGCAATCGATATCTAAATGCTTCAAACCATTAGTTTAACATATTTAAGTTTATTAACCTTTTTTAACGTATTGAAGTTGATATAAAGCCATGGTGGCATAACGACAGTACATTTGGAAGAATTCCATTAATCTTATATTTAGGTATAAAGTCGATTTTCTTGTATATACACATTTAGCAATCGATATCTAAATGCTTCAAACCATTAGTTTAACATATTTAAGTTAATTTACCTTTTTTAACGTATTGAAGTTGATATAAAGCCATGGCGGGATAGCGACAGTATATTTGCAAGAATTCCGTAATCTTATATTTAGATATAAAGAAGATTTTCTTGTATATATGCAATTAGCAATCGATTTCGAAATGCTTCAAATAACTGGTGTAACATATCTAAGTTAATAAACTTTCTTTAACGAACTGAAGTTAACATAAAGCCACAACGGCATAACGGCAGTGCATTTAGAAGAATTCCGAAAGCTTATATTTAGGTATAAAGTCAATTTTGTTGTATATACGCATTTAGCAATCGATATCGAAATGCTTCAAATCATTAGTTTAACAAGTTAAGTTAATTAACCTTCTTTAACGTATTGAAGGTAATATAAAGCCATGCGGCATAGCGACAGTACATTTGCAAGAATTCCGTAATCTTATATTTAGGTATAAAGTCGATTTTCTTGTATATACACATTTAGCAATCGATATCGAAATGCTTCAAATTATTAGTTTAACATATTTAAGTTAATAAACCTTTTTTAACGAACAGAAGTTAACATAAAGCCATAACTACATAACGGCAGTGCATTTAGAAGAATTCCGTAATCTTATATTTAGGTATAAAGTCGATTTTCTTGTATATACACATTTAGCAATCGATATCGAAATGCCTCAAATCATTAGTTTAACATATTTAAGTTAAGTAGCCCTCTTTATCTTACTGAAGTCTACAATCGCCTTAACGGCATAACGGCAGTGCATTTAGAAGATTTACGTAATCTTATAATTAGGAATAAAGTCAATTTTCTTGTATATACGAATTTAGCAATCGATAGCGAAATGCTTCAAATCATTAGTTTAACAAGTTAAGTTAATTAACCTTCTTTAACGTATTGAAGGTAATATAAAGCCATGGCGGCATAGCGACAGTACATTTGCAAGAATTCCGTAATCTTATATTTAGGTATAAAGAAGATTTTCTTGTATATACTCATTTAGCATACGATATCGAAATGCTTCAAATCAACAGTCTGACATATTTACGTTAACAAACCTACTTTAACGCACTGAAGTTAACACAAAACCATGGCGGCATAACGGCAGTGCATGTAGAAGAAATCCTTAATCTTATATTTAGGTATAAATTTGATTTTTTTGTATATACACATTTAGCAATCGATATCTAAATGCTTCAAACCATTAGTTTAACATATTTAAGTTAATTAACTTTTTTAACGTATTGAAGTTGATACAAAGGCATGGTGGCATAACGACAGTACATTTGGAAGAATTCCGTAAACTTATATTTAGGTATAAAGTCGATTTTCTTGTATATATGCATTAAGCAACCGATATCAAAATGCTTCAAATAACTGGTTTAACATATTTAAGTTAACAAACCTACTTTAACGCACTGAAGTCAACACAAAGCCATGGCGGCATAACGGCTTATATTTAGGTATAAATTCGATTTTTTTGCATATACACATTTAGCAATCGTTATCGAAATGCTTCAAATCATTAGTTTAACATATTAAGTTAATAAACATTTTTTAGCTTAATGAGGTCTACATAATGCCTTAACGGTATAACGGCAGTGCATTTAGAAGAACTCCGTAATGTTATAATTTTATATTTAGGTATAAAGTCGATTTTGTTGTATTTACACATTTAACAGTCGATATCGAAATGCTTCAAACCATTAGTTTAACATACTTAAAATAATTAACCTTCTTTAACGTATTGAAGTTGATACAAACCATTGCGGCATAACGACAGTACATTTGGAAGAATTCCGTAATCTTATATTTAGGTATAAAGTCGATTTTCTTGTTTATACACATTTAGCAATCGATATCGAAATGCTTCAAATCATTAGTTTAACATATTTAAGTTACTAAACCTTCTTTAACGAACTGAAGTTGGCATAAATCCATGGCGGCATAACGGCAGTGCATTTATAATAATTCCGTAATCTTATATTTAGGTATAAAGTCGATTTTCTTGTATATACGCATTTAGCAATCGATATCGAAATGCTTCAAATCATTAGTTTAACATAATTAAGTTAATTAACCTTATTTATCTTACTGAAGTTCACATAAAGCCATAACGGTATAACGGCAGTGCATTTGTGGGAATTTCGTTATCTTATATTTAGGTATAAAGTCGATATTGTTGTATATACACATTTAGCAATCGATATCGAAATGCCTCAAATCATTAGTTTAACATATTTAAGTTAATTAACCTTCTTTAACATATTTAAGTTGATCTAAAGCCATGGCGGCATAACGACAGTACATTTTGAAGAATTCCGTAATCTTATATTTAGGTATAAAGTCGATTTTTTTGTATATACACATTAAGCAATCGATATCTAAATGCTTCAAACCATTAGTTTAACATATTTAAGTTAATTAACCTTTTTTAACGTATTGAAGTTGATATAAGGCCATGGTGGCATAACGACAGTACATTTGGAAGAATTCCGTAATCTTATATTTAGGTATAAAGTCGATTTTCTTGTATATATGCATTAAGCAATCGATATCGAAATGCTTCAAATCATTAGTTTGACATATTTACGTTAACAAACCTACTTTAACGCACTGAAGTTAACACAAAGCCATGGCGGCATAACGACAGTACATTTGGAAGAATTCCGTAATCTTATATTTAGGTATAAAGTCGATTTGTTTGTATATACACATTTGGCAATCGATATCTAAATGCTTCAAACCATTAGTTTAACATATTTAAGTTTATTAACCTTTTTTAACGTATTGAAGTTGATATACAGCCATGGTGGCATAACGACAGTACATTTGGAAGAATTCCATTAATCTTATATTTAGGTATAAAGTCGATTTTCTTGTATATACACATTTAGCAATCGATATCTAAATGCTTCAAACCATTAGTTTAACATATTTAAGTTAATTTACCTTTTTTAACGTATTGAAGTTGATATAAAGCCATGGCGGGATAGCGACAGTATATTTGCAAGAATTCCGTAATCTTATATTTAGATATAAAGAAGATTTTCTTGTATATATGCAATTAGCAATCGATTTCGAAATGCTTCAAATAACTGGTGTAACATATCTAAGTTAATAAACTTTCTTTAACGAACTGAAGTTAACATAAAGCCACAACGGCATAACGGCAGTGCATTTAGAAGAATTCCGAAAGCTTATATTTAGGTATAAAGTCAATTTTGTTGTATATACGCATTTAGCAATCGATATCGAAATGCTTCAAATCATTAGTTTAACAAGTTAAGTTAATTAACCTTCTTTAACGTATTGAAGGTAATATAAAGCCATGCGGCATAGCGACAGTACATTTGCAAGAATTCCGTAATCTTATATTTAGGTATAAAGAAGATTTTCTTGTATATACACATTTAGCAATCGATATCGAAATGCTTCAAATTATTAGTTTAACATATTTAAGTTAATAACCCTTTTTTAACGAACAGAAGTTAACATAAAGCCATAACTACATAACGGCAGTGCATTTAGAAGAATTCCGTAATCTTATATTTAGGTATAAAGTCGATTTTCTTGTATATACACATTTAGCAATCGATATCGAAATGCCTCAAATCATTAGTTTAACATATTTAAGTTAAGTAGCCCTCTTTATCTTACTGAAGTCTACAATCGCCTTAACGGCATAACGGCAGTGCATTTAGAAGATTTACGTAATCTTATATTTAGGAATAAAGTCAATTTTCTTGTATATACGCATTTAGCAATCGATAGCGAAATGCTTCAAATCATTAGTTTAACAAGTTAAGTTAATTAACCTTCTTTAACGTATTGAAGGTAATATAAAGCCATGGCGGCATAGCGACAGTACATTTGCAAGAAATCCGTAATCTTATATTTAGGTATAAAGAAGATTTTCTTGTATATACTCATTTAGCAATCGATATCGAAATGCTTCAAATCAATAGTTTGACATATTTACGTTAACAAACCTACTTTAACGCACTGAAGTTAACACAAAACCATGGCGGCATAACGGCAGTGCATTTGGAAGAATTCCGTAATCTTATATTTAGGTATAAAGTCGATTTTCTTGTACATACACAATTAGCAATCGATATCGAAATGCCTCAAATCATTAGTTTAACATATTTAAGTTAATTAACCTTCTTTAACATATTGAAGTTCATATAAAGCCATGGTGGCATAACGACAGTACATTTGGAAGAATTCCGTAATCTTATATTTAGGTATAAATTCGATTTTCTTGTATATATGCATTAGGCAATCGACATCGAAATGCTTCAAATAACTGGTTTAACATATTTAAGTTAATAAACCTTCTTTAACTAACTGAAGTTAACATAAAACCATAACGGTATAACGGCAGTGCATTTGGAAGAATTCCGTAATCTTATATTTAGGTATAAAGTCGATTTTCTTGTAGATACACATTTAGAAATCGATATCGAAATGCCTCAAATGATTATTTTAAATCATATTTAAGTTAATTAACCTTTTTTAACGTATTGAAGTTGATATAAAGCCATGGTGGCATAACGACAGTACATTTGGAAGAATTCCGTAATCTTATATTTAGGTATAAAGTCGATTTTTTTGTATATATGCATTAAGCAATCGATATCGAAATGCTTCAAATCATTAGTTTAACAAATTTAAGCTAATTAACCCTCTCTATCTTACTGTAGTCTACAAACGCCTTAACGGCATAACGGCAAAGCATTTAGAAGAATTCCGTTATCTTATATTTAGGTATAAAGTCCATTTTCTTGTATATACTCATTTAGCAATCGAAATCGAAATGCTTCAAATCATTAGTTTAACAAATTTAAGTTAACAAACCTACTTTAACGCACTGAAGTCTACAAACGTTTTAACGGCATAACGGCAATTCATTTAGAAGAATTTCGTAATCTTATATTAAGGTATAAAGTCAATTTTGTTGTATATACACATTTAGCAATCGATATCGAAATGACCAAATCATTAGTTTAACATATTTGAGTAAATTAACCTTCTTTAACGTACTGAAATCTGTATAAAGCCATAACAGCATAACGGAAGTGCATTTAGAAGAATTACGTTATCTTATATTTAGGTATAAAGTCGATTTTCTTGTATATACGCATTTAGCAATCGCTATCGAAATGCCTCAAATCATTAGTTTAGTATATTTAAGTTAATTAACCCTCTCTATCTTACTGAAGTCTACAAACGCCTTAACGGCATAACGGCAAGGAATTTAGAAGAATTCCGTAATCTTATATTTAGGTATAAAGTCCATTTTCTTGTATATACTCATTTAGCAATCGAAATGCTTCAAATCATTAGTTTAACATATTTAAGTTAACAAACCTACTTTAACGCACTGAAGTCTACAAACGTTTTAACGGCATAACGGCAATTCATTTAGAAGAATTTCGTAATCTTATATTAAGGTATAAAGTCAATTTTGTTGTATATACACATTTAGCAATCGATATTGAAAAGCTTCAAATCATTAGTTTAACATATTTAAGCTAATTAACCCTCTCTATCTTACTGTAGTCTACAAACGCCTTAACGGCATAACGGCAAAGCATTTAGAAGAATTCCGTTATCTTATATTTAGGTATAAAGTCCATTTTCTTGTATATACTCATTTAGCAATCGAAATCGAAATGCTTCAAATCATTAGTTTAACAAATTTAAGTTAACAAACCTACTTTAACGCACTGAAGTTAACACAAAGCCTTGGCGGCATAACGGCAGTGCATGTAGAAGAATTCCGTTATGAAATATTTAGGCATAAGGTCGATTTTCTTGTATATACTCATTTAGCAATCGATTTCGAAAATCTTCAAATCATAAGTTTAACATATTTAAGTTAATAAAGCTTCTTAAATGCACCGAAAATAACATAAAGCCATGGCGGCATAACGGCAGTGCATTTAGAAGAATTCCGTTAGCTTATATTTAGGTATAAAGTCGATTTTGTTGTATATACACAGTTAGCAATCGACATCTAAATGCTTCAAATCATTAGTTTAACATATTTAAGTTAATTAACCTTTTTTAACGTATTGAAGTTGATATAAAGCCATGGTGGCATAACGACAGTACATGTGGAAGAATTCCGTAATCTTTTATTTAGGTATAAAGTCGATTTTCTTGTATATATGTATTAAGCAATCGATATCGAAATGCTTCAAATAACTGGTTTAACATATTTAAGTTAACAAACCTTCTTTAACTAACTGAAGTTAACATAAAGCCATAACGGTATAACGGCAGTGCATGCGAAAGAATTCCGTTATCATATATTTAGGTATAAAGTCGATTTTCTTGTACATTCACATTTAGCAATCGATATCGAAATGCCTCAAATCATTAGTTTAACATATTTAAGTTAATTAACCCTCTTCATCTTACTGAAGTCTACAAACGCCTTAACGGCATAACGGCAGTGCATTTAGAAGAATTACGTAATCTTACATTTACGTATAAAGTCGATTTTCTTGTATATACTCATTTAGCAATCGAAATCGAAATGCTTCAAATCATTAGTTTAACATATTTAAGATAATTAACACTCTTTATCTTACTGAAGTCTACAAACGCCTTAACGGCATAACGGCAAAGCATTTAGAAGAATTACGTAATCTTATATTTAGGTATAAAATCGCTTTTCTTGTATATACTCATTTAGCTTTCGAAATCGAAATGCTTCAAATCATTAGTTTAACATGTTTAAGGTAATTAACCCTATTTATCCTACTGAAGTCTACAAACAACTTAACGGCATAACGGCAAAGCATTTAGAAGAATTACGTAATCTTATATTTAGGTATAAAGTCGATTTTCTTGTATATACTCATTTAGCAATCGATATAGAAATGCTTCAAATCATTAGTTTAACATATTTAAGTTAATTAACCCTCTTTATCTTACTAAAGTCTACAAACGTTTTAACGGCACAACGGCAAAGCATTTAGAAGAATTACGTAATCTTATATTTAGGTATAAAGTCGATTTTGTTGCATATACACATTTAGCAATCTATATCGAAATGCTTCAAATCATTAGTTTAACATATTTAAGCTAATTAACCCTCTTTATCTTACTAAAGTCTATTTTCTTGTATATACTCATTTAGCAGTCGATATCGAAATGCTTCAAATCATTAGTTTAACATATTTAAGCTAATTAACCCTCTTTATCTTACTAAAGTCTACAAAAGCCTAACGGCATAACGGCAAAGCATTTGGAAGAATTACGTTATCTTATATTTAGGTATAAACTCGATTTTCTTGTATATACACATTTAGCAACCGATATCGAAAAGCTTCAAATCATTAGTTTAACATATTTAAGCTAATTAACCCTCTTTATCTTACTAAAGTCTACAAAAGCCTTAACGGCATAACGGCAGTGCATTTGGAAGAATTCCGTAATCTTATATTTAGGTATAAAGTCGATTTTCTTGTATATACTCTTTTAGCAATCGATATCGAAATGCTTCAAATCATTAGTTTAACATATTTAAGTTACTAAACCTTCTTTAACGAACTGAAGTTGGCATAAATCCATGGCGGCATAACGGCAGTGCATTTATAATAATTCCGTAATCTTATATTTAGGTATAAAGTCGATTTTCTTGTATATACGCATTTAGCAATCGATATCGAAATGCTTCAAATCATTAGTTTAACATAATTAAGTTAATTAACCTTATTTATCTTACTGAAGTTCACATAAAGCCATAACGGTATAACGGCAGTGCATTTGTGGGAATTTCGTTATCTTATATTTAGGTATAAAGTCGATTTTGTTGTATATACACATTTAGCAATCGATATCGAAATGCCTCAAATCATTAGTTTAACATATTTAAGTTAATT